>JAIEZT010001119.1:0-21006 GCA_019594935.1 Periophthalmus modestus | reverse complement strand
TACGGAAATAACTGTTTGGAACCTTTCAAATTTGACAATGAGAAACAGAGAGAGTACAATTAACTGAGATTACTTAATGACTTATTGAGATATTAGTCTACTTATTCAAAACTCTTCTATATATACTTATAAAACAGACTCCAGAGCATACCACGTACTGAGAAGAGGAGGTTTTTTCTTCGACGATCAGAATTTAAAACAAAACTGACATCAGAAGGACAAGGAAACAAGTACATTAGTCTTCTTGATGATAAAAGCAATTATCTGGAAATCGTCCACCAGGATGTTCTCGTTCAGTGACCTCACCACGGCGCATTGGAGCTCGAATTTTACAAAAATAGCCTTCTAAGACTTCCACAATATACTAATCAATCATCTAAACAATAAACTGCGGTGGACGATTCATACATTAGAGAAATAATCATTAGGTGCAGCCATAGTGATATTACAATGCCTATTAGCCAACTTGGGAGTCTTTTTAAAGATCTCGGTAACAAGACAAATAACCACAACAATAAGTTTTCAAACGCTTGGATCAGAGAGAGAGCGATTTTTAAAGCATGAAGACACGAGCGTAGAAAGACATCGACGGAGATGATGGATGGCGGTGGTCAGTATGATGAGAACTGTCAGGTCCATCAGGCTGACTCCTCCACTGAAGGGGAAGTAACAAATCAAGATGATGGTAGGAACAGTCTACCACCAAACATTCGGGGGGACACGTGTCGATATGGATGCTCAAGCATCAGACGAAACCATGTAAACGAGGTAAAAAATACACTGCTCTCACCATAAAAAAAAAGTTCGCGACCACCAAAAAAATAAAAAGGGCACACCAACTCTAATATTTGGTTTGGAGCACCTGTAGCTTCTGCTTAGTCTTGGCATTAATGTTTCAACCCAAGATGTGGAATTGACGAGGGTCGCGTCTGACGCTGCACAAAGCTTCTCCAGCACACATCCCAAAGATTCGCAATGGGGTACGGTCTGGACTCTTGTGGGTGTGGGACCATCCATGGGTGAAAAATGAGTCTCTATTGCTCCTTAAACCACTCTTTACAAATCTGAGCCCGATGAATACGGCAGTGTCATCTTGGAATATGCACTCAGGGAAAGACCAAATCCATTGATGGAATAAACCTGGTCATTCAGTATCACTTCCGATGTCAGCTGACACTCATTCTTTGAGCACCGACTGTTGCTGAACCTAGACCTGACCAACTGGAGGAGGACTCGGACTATTTGCTTAGTAAAATCCAGGTGGCGACTTATTTTTTTTGGCCTGGCAGTGTATATCAACTACTGTATTTGTCTTTAAAAAAGAAGACCAATGATGAATGATTTTGGATTTGAATACCTCTTCTGGCATGATTCGGAGTATGCTATGGAATTATGACATCGTTGCTTCCCAATCACATGAAGGGTTTGTAAGAAATCAAGTTTCCAATTCGATTAGGGCAAGTAGTTCGGCTTTTCCATGTACAAAGAAAAAGCTGTGTATGGTTCTGTAGCGCTTGGCATGGCCAATATCAAAAAATGGGACGTTACCATGGAAATCTGCCATCTCGAGAGATGTGACATAAAGAGCTTTAAACTGGGCTTTGGCCCTGACTCCGAAGTTCTGTGTCTTCCTGCGAGGTCCAAGCAAAGGCCTGTAAGCAATCAGGCGTACAATGGTTTGCAGCCGTCACCTCTCACCCTAAGGGTCTATCCACAGTGTTCGGAAACACAGCCAGCCCCCCCCCCGACCCGCCACACACCTCTGTCCTCAACCATTTGTGCTCAAGTCCCATTATCAAGCCTGACTCCACGGATTTTTTTGACATGACAAACCAAACAGAGTAAAAATTGTTGCCTTTGTGCAACAGAAGTTGATGGACTTGTGCGAGAAAAATGCAATCAAAGTAACGAGGACAGATTTCAACACGACGATTTTTTTTTTTTTTTTTCAAGGATTTTGTTTCCCTCATTTTTCAGGAAGCAAACATGGAGTAACGCAAACAGGAGTATGCAAGTACGTTGCCATCACAATCTTCTTTGCGAGAAGTGTCTTAAGGGTTTTTAAAGTTCAGACATAAAAGAGGCAAGGCTGATTTGCACAGAGTTTGACAGTGTCGGTGAATCTTCGAGTTCCAAGAGATGTTATTGTGCTTGTTACATAGAGTATTTATTATTAGTTATGGCCATTTTGCACCTAGACTAGGAAACTCAATCACAACTCAAGCACTTGGTTAGCGTTGCTCCCAAAATACGTCAATCGAAACCCTCAACTCCAATGAATTGAAGCCAATCCTATATTACAGTTATTACCTGTTTATTCTGATTTTTTATGTCATTTTTAATTTTTTCTGGTTTCCTTCTCATCAAGAGTAGACCAAAGATAGGGTGTTTCAGCAAACTCAGCTGAAAGTGGGTTAGGGTTTAGCTTGATGCCATGTTTTCTCTAAAATAAAACACCAAAAGGCTTTTACACACTCAACAATCACTTTAACCAAGTGTTCCCCTCACCGAAATGGGTTCACTTGGTTAGTAGCAGGTCGACACCCTTGCATACTCCAATTTTCAATTTTGTGAGCTGAATGCTAACGGATACGAGGACAAAAATACATTGATTGGCCTTCAAAGTTTCCGGACTAGCTGAGTTGCCTAAGTGGATGAACCCCCAACCCCCTCCCTACACCCCGAACTAGCCTACCAGTCGGCTCACGGGTCTCCTCTCCCGAGTCGACCGGGTGTCCGAGCCAATGCCAAAGAAACATTGGCGTAATTTCACATGAAAGTTGTTTTTGGACATTCCAGCCAGTCTGTCACCGTTTGGACAGACGGATGTTGGGAGGTTTGTGCAGAACGTCTATCAAGGTATTGTTTTATGGTGTTTTAATGTCCCAAAAAAATCTCGTCAAGTGCCTATTTGATACCAATCACTACCTTAATAAGCCGCCATTGCACAATACTTTGAATCAGGGTTGATGTTCGTGGTAGGTTGATTATGTCTCACAAGAAAAATTGATTTGGGATGGCACTCTCTCGGTCGAAAATTACCAGCGCACCCTTTAAAAAAATCTCTCCACCCGGAAAAATAGAGTCAATAAACATAGCAGAGTTATGATAAGATGCAATGTTCTTTACGCATGAATAAGGAAAAGAGTTTCGGTGTTCTTTCGTGTTTCGAAGCTTAGTCAGTGCACGGGAAAACTACCAAATAAAAGGAACATACAGAGAAAGAGACTAAGTCCTACGCATACAGTTTGGAGTCGTACTTTGTCAGAAGTGAAAAAATGGCATCCTCAGAAACATTTTCCTGCTAGATTTCCGTTGGCTCATTTTTTGTCGGGTACGCTATTGTCTGGCCAACCCTTTCACTTCTTAAATTGGGATTTGGACTGCAACAAAGTGTTTGACTGCAAGGTAGTGAACAGTGCCCCAATAAAAATGTCATAAAAAAATACTACTTTTGTTCAAACCAAAACCAAAGACACTTTTCTCTTTAACGAACGTATACAAGAAATCTGCTTCAACATCATTTATGGCTGAATGTCTCCCTGCTTATCTAATCTCATAAATTTATGTTAAAACTTGGTTAGGGCGGGGCCCTGTATCATTTGCCGCCCAGCAACTGATGTGCTAGCCACTTGCAGTTACCAAATTACCAGTACTATACAGTTGTAATATATATCCTTGTCAGTTTGCATAGGTTAAGTTAAAAAATCTGAAGCCTGACTCTATGTAGAGTGATTCTTATAGATTCTTAAAAAGCCATCCCCAACTAGAAATGGAGGCTAACCTTTCATTCGAAAACATGTTGCCAGTGCAAGGTTTTGAAAGTTCAACCTAGAGTTACCTTTTTTATTCTGAGTTTTCCGCACGTGGTAGTTTAGCCGAAACGGGTATTTCCGCCACCACATATGTGGAGGCCTCCATGTTACCCGGTACACCGCAGGTGGGTATGTTTACTCATTTAATATTCAACGGCATCAAGACGGAGAAGGAGGTAAACTGTCAGCTTCTCTCCCGCATAATGTGTAATCCCTGCTATATTTTAGAACAGATTTCCCATTCATGCTTGTTCAAATGCACCCTTCGGAGTTTGGAGAACTTTTTTGGACTTTGAATGTCAGAAAACCATTTACTAAAAGACTAAAACTCCATTCTCTCCTTTCATTTAAATTCTTTGAAGTTTTTGTGTTTTCTCTAGCTCAACCTGCCGCCATGTAAGTTTAAGAGGGCATTCGCTCAAAAATATCTAATAAAAGCTTTTTTAGATCCAGTCAAATCTTTACTCAGTTACAGAACAACTACTTGAGGGCTCGTTACACAGAGGACGGGATACAGGTGAGGAGAGGAGTGGGCACGGTTTTGTATGTCCTTGGAGCCACTATTAGTATACTTGAGAAGCTCGCACAGAAGTGGGTCCCCTGCGGCGCAAAGTGGTGATTCACTGGCCACAAGGTGAAACCATCTCACTCTTCTTTTTCAGTTGATTTTTCGAATATGGACCAGAATATAAAAGACACTGACTGGAGACACAGGAGAGCATCATAGAGCTTAGAGCCGGAGCTAATTCACAGCACTTGTACCTGAGAAGGGCTTTAATACACGACGCAGAACAAGCGAAAGAAAATATACAACGAAATACGTGAGTACAAAGACAACTCAGTGATACTCACATTTCATACTTTTTGAAGATGCCAAATTGTGTCACTGCTTTTAAATAGTACCAAGAGGAGTATATTCCATGTGAAGTAGTCCAACCCCCCAGTTAGTCATGGAGGAGCCCACCCACACTTACTCACAGAGGGGGGCTGTTCTCACGAAGGCGAAGGAACATGTTGTATGTTTAATAAAAGGCACAATTACAGTCTCCAACATGAGGATGCTGATCGGTGCGGACCTGGCCGCAGTTCTGAATTTTGCTAATACAGCTGTTCCAAAAGGCTTTTGTGCAAAACCATTTACACATTTAAAAAAAATCCAGTTTAAGAATGCGTGAAAAATGATTTTTTTTTTTGAAAATAACATTGCAAAAACGATTAAAAAGTTGGTGCTTTGATAAAAATGCAACGGTGGCGGAATCAAATTCCAGGTTTTTGGTTGAAACACTTTTCGCGTCCAGGTGTATAAAAGCTTCTGATTGCTTGAGCCAGGTGGTCTGACCAGCTGTGGTGACCAGACAGATGGCTCCGCAGTAGGACAGATGGGAGAGATGTATGCCACACTCAGGACTCAGGCCATTTTCATTATCTTGAGACAATAATGTTTGCTACTGATGGTTTTTTACACACTTTAATCCAACTTAAACTTTTGAAAATTCAACTGTGAGTCTAAAATATCCTCCGCTAAGTTTTTCTCCTCTGGGCACCTGATCAGGGGTGTATTCCCCCATTTATTTGAACGATTGAATGGGGAATAATAAGAAACAAACTATCTACATAGTTTTTTATAGTATTAAGAGTTTAAGCCGAATCTCCTTTAGCCAAGTGGTGTGTCGAGTTTTAGTCCAATAATCCGCGTAGAGTTCATAACAGACACTCGTGAACAATTGTCCTCATACATTTGGAAAATTACTTCGATGACAGATCTATTATTGATATAAAGACCAGAAAAGAATGAGACCGAGGGGAATTCCTGTTTGAATTTACAAAAGGTAGAATTTCCAATTGTTGAGGATAACATCTTTTATACAGATAACGAAGAGAAAGACAAAACGAATCCACTGCGATAGCTTAAAGGCGAAATGCTCATACTGGTATCGGGTGGTAATCGGCTCTGAGGATCCAAGAAGCGAATTGACTACACAGCAGTATCTGCTCCAGCATAAACAGGAGTGCGATCTATCAATTAAGTAAAAGGCTTTATTCAAAGAGAACCTGTCACAAATGTTGTGAACTTCAAACAATCAAAAGTGTCCATAGTTACTTAAAGTGCGTAAGACTCTAGATCATTTGGTTTGGTGGGACAGTATCTGCAGCGTGTAGTTTTTACATCAGTCAAGTGGAATGTTGCGATGCAGGGAAAAAAATAGTAGTAGCTTTTGTAGTTTTAAAGCGTAATACCCTACTACTTATGGTCTCAGCACTGAACAATCCAGCTTTATTCTCGGAATCACTTTGACATCGAGTATTGAAACCGCTGTCTGATCTACTACTGTAAATGTGACTTAAAACTGAATTGCCTAAAACATAAAACACTAAATACATTTAAATGTCTTAATAGCAAAATGTTGACCAAATGAAACACCATTGGGCAGTGGTTGAATTTGAGAATGTGTTTTTTTTCAATCAGAATATGGTTTGGATGATCTCAGCCATTAAAAATAACAATACATCTGAGAAAAATGAAAAGGCTGTCTTGTGCACCTGTGTATACTGAATGAAGCACTGAACTAATATTTTATCTGAGCCCATGTCGTCTGAGCCTGGTGTTATTATTAGAATGTTAAATTGATGAGGACATATGCGATCAATTTTTTACTGTGATAGTCAATTACACTGATGCGAACGATTTATTTTCGTGTAATAGGATTGTTACCTGGCAACTAAATGTGGAAATGCGTGCTTGTTTCCATCGCCATCTGTCTGCCAGGTTAATGGAACAAATATGAATCACACATACAAATGATGAGTTGGTCTCTCTCTTTGGAAACAACTCTCCAAGTGATGGATAATGATGTGGGCCTCAACAGGAAGACTGACTATATGAAGTCCCATAGACTCCTGTATAAACCGGAGAAGGCAAAGTGGCCAAGATGGCGACAGGAGCAATCAACAATAATTACGGCTAATCATTAGAGAATGATGGGTGGTGTGGCTGGGTAGCAGTACATCCGAACTTATTGCTATATTCGCATTGAAGGGTGAAAATGCAATTTCAAAAACTGCCAAAATGGCACATAATTTTCTATAGCCTTATACAGTTATATTTTCAGCATATCAATTTTTGTTAGACATTTCAAAAGGACAAATCACAATATGGGAATCTTGCTGTTTCCTTCAAGACAGGGTATTATGCAAAAACAGATATTTTTGAGCTTTATACCATGTTAGAATGTTTGATTCCCTCGTCAAAACATGATCTGAGGGAGGTTTTAACATTGAAATTCATGCAGTGTTTCAGACATTTCCGGTCTCTCCTGGGGGCCATATTTGAACTCTTCTATATGGTGATATGTATGAAACCCACATGCCTACGTCACCCACGCTCCCACTACAACACCATTCTCCTAATATACAAAAACATGATACAAAACTGTACACAGCAACTTGACAAACCATGGTGTGATGGTGCCCAGTAGTCGTTTCAATATAGCAGGGACGCACACTGATGTGTTGTGAATAGTGCTCTGAACCTTTGGTGGGAGTGAACTTAGCATAGAGAGCAAAAGGGAGCGGGAGGATCTGAGTGACAAAAAAGAGAGGGAAATATAAAAACATGCAAATACAACTGTTTTTGGTGCATGTAGCCACTTTCAAAACAATAAAAGCTAACCATGTTTATCTAACGGTTTTCATCCTGGATTGTGGAACACTAGATTTACGTTCCTATTTGTTCCTGGATGTGGATCAAGAAGGTTGTTGTTAGCAGTTAATACCTCATGAGAAGGAAACATTTTTAAAACTGTGAGGTTTATCTGACATATTTTTGAGAAATCCAAATTATTTTGAAAATCTTTGTATCAAAATATTGTACCTCAAGCTTTGTGGAGTTTGTTGTGGATTTTTAAAAAATAAGTTTTTTAATGAGACCATATTATGCTTTTTTCCTTCTGGGAGAAGCTCTAATTAAATTATACCATTGGTAATCATTATCTACGCTCTGATGAGGACTTGGGAACGTTATTAAACTAAAAGTCATATTTTGGGAGCCTTCATTTCTAAGAAGGCATATTATCTATCCAGTAAGAGGCTACGTTCACTCATACAGATCAAAATGAGATAAGTTTAAAAGTAGATAAAAATAGTTTGAGCTCTTTGGATCTTGAAGACTTCGGAAGTATTGTCCACAAAGATTATAAAACGATATGTGAATATGCAATCATGGAGCATAACTCAGTCTGATCACAGGATTATTATTAATGACAGGCAGCCTCCCTCTCAATTAGGACAGAAGAGACAACAACATGTGGCAGCAGTGAAATTCACTGTGACACCAGCAGCGCGGGCTCCAGCCACACCGACCAAGTATCAGGGGGAAAAAAACGTGGTGCATTGGGACTAAGAGCAGAAAAACAGAAAATGCAGAGGAGGAGGCAGGAGAAGATTGTAGGGCGGGATGGACATGAGGAATGATCCCCTGATTGAGGCTGTCTTATGAGAGGCATCCATCAGGGGTGACAGGAGAAAAAAATAAAAGCTCAAAACAGTCAAACTAGGTGAAACATGGGCACGTGCGCTGACAGCAAGCATCCTGAGAAGACCAACACACGGGCCTCCATTTATGTTCTGCAATGATGTGGTTCTTGTTACACGAAGTCAGTCTATCACACGACTTGTTGTAGGTCGTCCAGGTCTAGTGGGGGTAATATCTGCCAAACTACCCCTGAAAGGTCACAATGGAGACGTTTTTTTTTTTTTTTTTTTTTTTTTTTTTGTTTTTGTTTTTTTACCCCAAGTATTCTCAATGGGGGTTAAGGTCATTTCATGCTAGTTTTTGTTCGTTTTATTTATCTTTTGGGCCAATCCATGCCATGAGGAAATCACCATCATCTCATGCTCCTGAACCACTCTTTCGCAATTTGAGCCCATGAATCCTGGCATTGTCATCTTGGAATATGCCCGTACCATCAGAACTGATGGAATAACCTGGTCATTCAGTATTTCAGGTAGCACAGCTGACCTCATTCTTCTAGCCAAGACTGTTGCTGAACCTAGACCGACCAACTGGAGGAGGCTTCGGACCTATTTGCCCACTAGATTAAATCCAGTGGCCAACTTTTTATTTGGCGTGGTAATTCACAATTCACTTTATGATTATGATCCCGCCAGAAGTCATTCGCTATGTAAGCTGTTAGGTGGAGCCACCCTTGAAACCTTTCTTCTTCATGGAGTTATTTTTGCTTGAAAAATTACAAGAATGGAGTAAAACCGTATAGGAGTGGGCTCTGGGCCTATAGACTTGGAACTCTATTTGCAGATATGACGCACATTAGTCCGGAACATCTGCAGCTGATCGTCCTGGGAGTGGATCTCTCCTTCACTGTGCGTTCTTCTCAAGGTTCTCTCTTTTTCCCACAGGGTTTTTTTGAGTTTTTTTCCTGCGTAAAGAAGGAGAGGAGGGATCTAAGGACTGTTCTCCATTTTGCTTGCCTTTCTGTTGATTCATTTTGTCGGTCTGTTTCTCTTTCTTTGTTGATTTTCTCACTTCCTCGTTGGTTAAATCAACTCCCGGTGTTCAGCCCTAAGAGCTGCTTTGCTGTTTTTTGGGGGGGGGGGGCTTACAAAAATGAATTGAAACTGACAGTCTCCATGGACATAAGCAGGTGACTACAGCAAAGCCAAGTTACCAACTACACAAGATAATGTCATACTGCACAACATTCCAGATTTGGCGATATGACGTGAGGACTAACCATGGTGCCGGCTAATCTGTTAATTTTGCGTCATCCCGATTTTTAATCAAAGGAAAACTCAGATCTAAACATCTTTCTCTTCACACAAGGACACACGGATTTGTGGAGTAGAACAGGGACAGCAACAACAAAGTATCATATTGCATCACAAGTTCATTTATTTTATGTTTTAAGTTAAAGTTCAGTACGAAGACACGACTAGAATGGCTCACATCCTCGTTCATACTGTATGCTAAAGATTTGTCCTTGGATCAGCCCCGTTACAGTAATAGTCACCTCAACAAGCAGCCAAGCAGAATCCTACTGCGCTCTGGAGGCTTGGACGCCCGCTGCCGGCTTCTCTGCAGACTCTTATTACCCTCTTGTTCATTGTTACTGGATATGAGTGGGTTGGTGGCCCGTAGCAAAAAAAAAAAAAAGGGGAAACCAGTTCAGACAATAGGCTGCTGGTGGAATAGGCTCCATTAAGCGCGCATACATATTTACATTACATACACACACATGCCTAAGACATACAGAGATACAGTCTGGGAAAACATACCTAGACTTGTGCCCGTAACATGCCCAAGTTTGGCACCTCGAAAACACAACAGGGACGTCCACTGCCCAGACACACCATGAGGAGCATTGCCAGAACGCTACAAAACAATTAGCTGCGTTTGCTCTGCCCAGCCACACAAGCAGCCAAAATGAATTAAAAGACACTAAACTAGCCACTCGCCGATATAGTTGTATATCAAAGAGCTACACGTCACCGTGCTTGACACAAACACAAAGCAATGCCAAAGACATGTACTTTAACTCCTTACGCTACCACCAACGATATCTACCGGTTTGTTTTTGCGGTACCGCGGCCTAGCGCAACGGTATTTTAGTCTGCCGCCACGTGACATCAGGGGATCGGAGGTCAGGTGTGGGACGAGCAGAATGCAGAGAGAACGCTTTTATAGTGGAGCGAGAAGGCGGGGGGGGGAAGCGCATCATTCCGCACACTGCACAGGCAAAAGCAATAACATTTTCATCAGACGAGAAGATGGCGCGTCCTCTACCAGAACATTTGCTTAGGTTGCACTTCAACCAAGTACTACGACATGAAAACAACATCTATGTTATGATCTTAGTAACTCGCAGCTCAGTGGACCGCACAAGCATGTTTTCCCATAGAGACTGCGCGGTTGGTTGAGAACTGATTATCTTCTCATCCAGTATAGAGATTAGATTTACCCAAGATGCCCTTCGTGACATAACCCCTCTCCATTGATCAATCTCGAGTGGGTGGTTGCGAGCAGAAAGCGCAGTGGTTGCATACAATTCTTTTATTCCAAAACCAATCTACACAGTACTTACATTCAATTTCAAAATATTGTTTATCTTTTTGTTCTACATGACTATGTTTGAGGCCAAGGAAAGTGTCACATGGCAGGATTTTAGAGCGGTGGTACTTCGCTCTAGATAAACAGCCCGTGACGGCAGCCAAGTTCGGGCAAGGGAGAATCAAGTTAGAGAAAGCTTTCAGTCCGGACCTGTCAATGGGCAATACTCACATATATACAAAATACATTCGAGGCAAGGTACTTTGAAGAAAACAATTCATCGGGCAAATGGCAGCACCATTGGAAAGTCTCCATAGCAATAAAGGTAGGGAGCTCCCTCACTGTGGAGCTGGGGACTGGTGCCTGGGAGCTGTTACAAAGCCGATTTTCAGACTGTCAAGACAATTCAGGAACTGCTTTATTTATTGCTAAGTTTCAGTCCATTGGAAAGGATTAGCTGGACATTTAAACCTGTGTGGCTCTGCTCCTATGCTTGCTCCCGGATTTAATTGGGCTGGTAACAACACACTGCGTTTCCCTATTTCCAGTGGGGTTGCTGTACTTGTCCGGTCTACAGGGGGTGTGAAATAATTTGTTTGAGCAGAAGTAGTAAAAGAAAAGCCCAAAACAAAAAACAGGTTTGCTGGTTTATTTTTGCATCCAGTTGTAAACTATTTAATTTGCCAATATATGGAAGCTCACATTTTAGTTTTTTTATTCTCCCGTGGGTTTTTTTCTCATTCAGATGTTGCAACAGAGCAAGCAGCTGCCTCCATGGTGTGTAATGTGCACAGATTTGCGCGTAGGTGTTTGGATACTGAATTGTGCCATCCCATTTTCCCCTTCACCCAGATGTGAAAATGCAGGTTAATTTAGAAAGCTGTTGTGAAAAAAATGTCATTTAAAGGTTCTATATTAAGCAAATGGGACCCTTGTGAGCTTTAAGGGGGTGTGTTATAATTGTTGTTACCATTCTCAAAAACAGACCTGGAGTTGTGTTTGTTTCATTCACACAGTGTTTGAAATTATCTTTTATTGTAGGTCTGTCTACCTTTCCAACACCTTAATAATACTCTACCACCTTGCAGGGCCGTCCTTAGCTGTCAATGTGGGCCCCTAAGCTGAATTTGTCTCGTGGGCCAGCCCTTGACCAGCAGAGTAATCGCTGGCCTAACTATTGTTGCTGATCACATTTGACACATGTTCTGACTCTGCTCTCATCACCTTGACCAGTTGTATTGGTGTTTATCAGACCAACATCAGACTGAAAACATCCAGAATGTCCCAACTACAATAGTCACAAGAACATAACACAAACATATAAGGGCGAGTTCAAAGATTTTTTTTAATTCTAGACGTTTTTTTCTTTGTTTCTAGTGGATTTTTAATGTGTTCCAGTTGGCGACAGTGGACTTACAATTTTGACATTATAAAAGCATCCTTGAACCTTCCTAATCGTTTTTTAGAGGGATATTTAGGCTGCTGTAAACACACACAAGCCCTGTGTTCTAATAAAAACTTGATGTATTATATTATTTTCAATATAAATGTATGGGCTCTCTTTGTGGGCCCCCCTGTGGCTGCTCAGGGCCCTAAGCAGTTGTTTAGTCTGCTGCTCCTTAACTGGGCGGGGCCCTGCACACACTGTGATGTCATGTAGTGGTATTTTCACAGTAACAGCATTGTTTTTTTTTAATTCTTAGTTCATTACAGGATCGGCATTCGGATCAGATTATCCAGCCGATTATATAGTGAAGGTGTGTGGAGTATGAAAAACATGGTGGGGCACTTTCTGTATAACCACATGATGACATCACAAGGTGAGAAGCAGAGCGTTTTGAAGAGTGTTGAAAGCAAAACTCAGCCTAAATATGACAGGGCTGGTGTGTTAAAACATGTGTGAATGAAACAAAACACAAACTCCAGAGTCTGTTTTGTGACGAGGGAAACAACATTAGAACATGGATCAGAAAGTAGCGTTAGTATGGGCCCTTTACATGTCAGTAGTTTATGATTTGTTTTGAAGATCTCTTTTGGCCCGTTCTTCAACGCTCGGGTGATCATAGTGCACTGGAATAAAGTTGACCCAAACTGAACTATACATGGTCCTCTTGGGTGTTAAGACAATAACTATGGCGTTTAATGTGCTAAGCTAACTACTCCATTTTTCACACTCTATTAAAGCAGTTCTCATTTGACATGCTCGGCCCAAAAGCACCCCATGTTGTAAAGTAGAACAATTCAAGAGAATTGTCCGAGTCCCTTCGTGATTAAATGTACTTACCATCAATACAACTTTGTTTAATGTATGTTTTGATTCGTCTGCGCGTTTTATTAATCACAAATGTCACTGCAGAGACGTGCCAAACGAGCTAATTAGGAGCAAAGATCCATTGACAATGAGGCGAGGGAGGTAATGCTATCACGATGCAAATAGTAGTACCGTAATAGACTCATAATAGCGCTACTACTTTGATCATTTGGGAGTGCGAAGAGAGCGGAAGGCCCGTGTGTTGCCAGGTGCTGCTCAGACGTCATCGCACACATCTCCCTCTTTGAAAATGCCAAAAATTGGGCGGTGGTTTGATCCCAAAAAAAAAAGCACACTGCAAATAATCCAAAAACACTATCCAAAAAACAACATTTGGCAAAGTAACCTATTGAGGTCACTTGAAACTCTACACACCCTCCTTTCCCGTTACCATTCAAATAGCTGTATTTCTTATTCGATCTACCTTCTATTTAAAGCACATTTTCTCCAAGGCTCCAAGGGATAGCAGTGGGGGGGTAAAAGGTAAAGGCGGTAGGAGGAAGGATCAGATTTCCTAATTATGAACAAACAACATTTGATCGGATTCGTAAACGGACTGCCGCGTCTCACGTCCACCTATTAAACCAATCTATAGACCTCTCTCAGAGGACTATTAGGCCATTACTGGGCCATTGCCTTCCCCAGCAACCGATAAACCAGCACACAATCCAGGGGCGAAAGCTTGTGTGTGGGTTTAAAGTCACGAGAAAATAAAGGAATTTGAGAAGGGAATTTCCTTTTAAAAACACAACCGTGACGCAGGTACGCTAAACATCAATATATTTCGCTGCAAAACTATCAATAGTCACTGCACAACAGTTTGGGAGTGAAATCTTGGAGTTGTTTTTTTTTTGGCGATAGAGCATTGTTTAATGCTGCTACACAGATAATGAGCCTAGCAATTATAAAGCAAATGTATAGTTTGTTTTGTGGCCAGTCCTAACGTCTAACTGTTAAGTACCAAGTCACTTAAACAGTAAGCAAATAAAGGAGCTGCAAATCGTGCCGTTATTTGGATATGTGTCTCAGCCCGTGTCTAGCTGCTGAACAAATTTTATAGATGGAGCTGGTGCCATCCGAATGGATTTTTTAAAATTTAATGCTATTTATTCACTTTTTATACACTAGTTGATCTGCTGAGGGCCAGACAAATATGAGATTTACTCTTTCCCTTTTTTTAAACTGCTCATAGGAATTTTCCAATTCCAATATTTTTTTGTGTGTGAACAAGTCTTTCCAGATTGGGTGGCGGGCCCGCACCAAAGAGCATCTCCCACATGTTAGAGAAGCCCATGAACACATCTCACACCATCTGAGGACTAGAACCAGCACCTAAAGACCAGGACTAGAGGCAGGGCTAAACCAAGGACTAAAGCAGGACTAAACCAGGACTAAACCGGGATGAAACAGGGACTAAACCAGACTAAACCGGGACTAAACAAGAGACTATACCAGGGCTAAATCAGGACAGGTATGCACCAACAGGAATAAACCAGGACCAGACTAAAATAGGACTTAACCAATGCTAAAACGGACTTAACCAAACTAAACATAGAAATAAACCAGGACTAAACATGTATTAAATCAGATCTAAAAATGCTAAACTAGGGACTAAATCAGGTCTAAAAAGTGGCCTAAACCAGGACTAACCAGGACTTCTAAACCAGAACTAAAGCGCAGGACAACCGGAAATCAGAACTAACCCAGAGGAACTAAGTAAACCAGGACTAACCAGAGACATGACCCAACCATGGAGAATCATTGTTTTCAGTTTTATGCTGTTAAAAACTGGAACCTGAAAATAAAAAAAAATTTCATTTTTTTTTCCTTAAAGATGTGAGACGAGGCCTCTACTTCGATGATGTTTAAATCCCAGCTCAAATGGTTCTGTTTAGCTGCATGTGACTCTCCTCTGGAAAGTTTTATTCTGCACTTTTCTCTTTTTAATTTTAATTTTGTGATGATTATTTATGTTTTGAGTCAGGTGTTATATAGGTGATTTTACTGTTTTGGGGTTATTTATTTATGCTTAATGGCTGTACAGCACTTTGCAATTACGTTGTGTACTACTTGTGCGGGGGGGGTTGCAAATAACAAAAAGACGAAGAGGTTTGCAGTTCTGTGCATTGTGATGAAACCCATCATTTCTGATTGTAAAAAAAAGCTCTATAAGATACATAGATTGCTGTACGGAACAAGCTCATCTCTCGTTCAAAAAGCTGTATGATTACATGTGGGCGCCAACTGTAAGTTCCTCACCGTTCTGCCTTCTCAAGCCAGCTACAAAAAACGAACCGTCCCTGCGTCGTTTCATAGAGTCTGATGTGCAAGGGCCTTCGCCGCGC
Source organism: Periophthalmus modestus (assembly GCA_019594935.1). NCBI lineage: Eukaryota > Metazoa > Chordata > Actinopteri > Gobiiformes > Gobiidae > Periophthalmus > Periophthalmus modestus. Next base: position 5,472 of record JAIEZT010001119.1, on the reverse strand, counting down.
ACCATCTTCACCTAAACAAAAACCGTGCACCCATTCAACCTCCTCTCCTCCGCAGGGACACAAAAACCACGACACAGCAAAACCACGAGGCTGCAAGGAGGAAAAAGCCACCTCCCAGAGAGCAGCAACAGTTGCTGTCGCTTGTAGCCTAGCACAGCGCCAAGACAGGTGATTAGCCGGGGGATCGGGGAGGCCTTCCGGAGGGGGGAAGTTTTGCTACGTGTTTTGCCACAGACTCGCGCCTCAACTCCGCCGAAAGGGTTCCCGAGGTAGTGTGCACAGATACCGCCGCACACACACTATACCTCTGCAAGCGCTCCATCAGCGCGCCGCATGCAATGCGGCTCCTATTAGCAGCAGAAAGGAGCGAGCACACGAGCACGCCAGTGCTCGAAGAACCCAACCGATTTGGCCTGCGACGTGGTTCTCGCCTTCTCTTCCTTCTTTTTTTTTTTTTTATTGGGCGACCAGTTTGCTACAGGACTCCAGCATTTGTTTAATACGTCAATTTGTTAATGGATGTTTTGATTTCGAAATGCGATGTGGCATCGCGGACTGTCCAGCTCAAATCCTCCGGAAGAAAGAAGCTTTCTTAATTGGTCGCTCTCTTAGGCGATATCTAATACATGGAATTTCGATTAGCGTGCAAGGGAGGTTTAAGATCAATGTTAAACAATTTCAAGGGGGCTGAGTGAAAGCTGGCAAGGCTCTAGAAAAAGATCTAATTTAGGACGGTTGTAAATCGAGGCTCATGTCTCGGGGGGGCAGCGGTGTGCCCAGTACTGAGAGGGGTTACGCCAGTGCCACTTTAAAGGCAGACGTATTAATGCAAAAACTTTTTAGGGACACCCAATGTCTTCTTAAAGGTGAGGGAATACCGTTCTGAGGTTAAATTTATGTTTTTGGGAGGTGCACTTCGACGCATGTACATTTGAGCAAATCTTTAATCGCTTACTTGTCTTAAGAAGGCCAAGCTAAAATGTTGCAAGATAGACCCTACTATCCGGATTTGTGTAAAGTGGACACAAGACGACCGCACTTGTCAGGGTTATATGTTCTAATCGTAGTGAAAGGATCTTGCAGTAGGATTTTGCGGGTCGAAGATGGAAAATCAGATCATGTTTGGTGCAAAACTTATTTAAGAAAATCCACGCTACACCATTTGGCTTTGTTGGCGCGGTTGCTTTTGAGTCTGCGTGAAGTGGATGTTGCCAGAGAGCCGCCGGCCCACAGGGGCTACCCATTGGAGGACCTCCCAGCGCAAGGTTTTTCTAACGCAGAATGCAGCTCTGTGGAAAAAGTACAATTTTCCAGAGTGAAAAGTAATCCATTGCGAAGCCGGTGTGTTTGAAATCAAACAAAAAACGGGTTATTCTTGGTTAAGGCAGATTACAGGACGGAACCCAGACTGCCCCTGGCACAGATGGGTACCTTATCGGCAGTACCAAAGTCTCACCTAGCGATAATCACCCTCTGGTCCTGTGTCCCCCCCGAGGGAATCTGAGCTACTGAGTATTTATACCAGGGAAAATGACAATGGTGACATACACTAGCACTGCCGCCCGAACAAATATCACGAGAAGAAAGGTGTAAAGCACACAGTCATCATAAGTATGTTGAAGTGTTTACCGCGCGTCGTGCAACGTCAAGCAATTGCATATTGATGAACCATCCACCAGTGTCGCAGTAATTTTTCAACCAAGATGTCAAGTGCGACGAATCGAGAATGGTATGGTCGGTCTGCGCGATTGGCACAAGCGATTTCGAGACCAAGCACATCCAAAGATTATCAATGAAGGGGTAGGACAAAGTGGATGGACTATGTGGTGGACATAGAGAATGCAGCAGACTGGAAACTCCGTGAGATAAAAAGGGTTAGTCTCATGTCCTGACAACCAATATTTCACAATTTGAGCCCGATGAAATCCCTGGCCATTTTATCTTAGTGTTTGGAGCTATGCCCGTGGCATCAGGGAAGAATAGAAAAAAAGTCCCACGTGGGATGGAATAACCTGGTCGATTCAGTATATTAAGGTGTCAAGCTGACCTACATTCTGTTGGCAAGACACTGGCGCCCCAATGAAGGACCGCCCCCTCCCCTCGCAAGCCATTGCAGGCAGGGAAGACCCGAAACTACTTGATTAGTTAATCACGGATGGGAGACTTTTTTTTTGGCCAGGCAGTTACAAAGAGTGACTTATGTTTCACACCCTGCAGCTAACCCCAACTCCTTACTCCTCCGCACGACCACTTAGGCAGACCAAGACTTATCTGGGAAACGAGGTTGGGGACAAGAGATCGTGTCACCAAGTGCGATGTTAACGGGTCTCACTATGGCAGGTTGGACACACTGACCGGAGTCAAGTGCATTTAAAGGACAAGAAAACCACGATAGAATGTTTTCTTCACAACATGAATACACTTAAAGTTCCACCCGAACGTCAAGCAAAGCAGATATGGTTTCTTCTTAAGGCTGTTTAGATTGAACAATGTGACTTACAAGGTGCAAAATTTGACCGCAGAAATCCGCACGGGGAGATCGATAAGAGTAGAAACTAGATTAGCAAGTCAAAGCAGAAACAGGACAAAACCTAAGGCCATGAATTCGTTTGAGGAAACAGGACCTCCAACTGCAGCTTACAGCTCCCATATCTAACAATTAGAGAAGATTCCATTGATCTCTTCATGATCTTCAACCCCCTCTGTTGGTCGAGATAAGTATATTACGAGCTGGCGACACAAAACTCAAGAAGCTTATGTAGATGAGTGGCTTCAAATATTCCACTCTTAAAAAGATTTTACCATATTTTCCCAGACGATACAATCTGTTTTTGGCAGCTTAAAATGGATGGTCCAAAGATGATTACTAAAAAGGGGGGCGGCGCTTATATCAACAAAGTGAAGCGCACACAATCAGTTTCTGTTCATTCCTTAGAGATCTGCCTCATAAACCTATCAGCGAATAACGCATCAGAGTTTGAGCTGCGCAAAAAAATAGACCTTTGTATAATGCATCTTGCCGTCGAATATTTGCCCAGCACAGTCCTTCCCTCTACCCGGCTCGCTCTAATGTACCCCGAGACCCATGTGTAGGCACCTCTCCAACCGGCGAGAGTATGCGCATTGCGTATCAGTAATTATAAGGCTGAATGGAGGAAGCCAAGGGCCAAAGGAGGGCAGACCTCAGCGGAGCCAGGACCAAGGGGCAGAGCTCACGAGGGCAAAGTACAGTTTTACCAGCTACAAACAACGCGCCAAGGCCGGAGATATATCCAATTAGAGACACTCCTAAGAATTAGAGTTGTAATTAATTCATCAGCACCACCAATCAATTTTTATCGTTTTTCTTACAGTTTGCTATGAAACAGAAGAGGGAACAAGGTTTTATGTTGTTCAGTGAAATTCAAGAAATGAACAACATTGTATAGTGTTTACTACCATTAGACGGGCGGGCTCACGACCCGAGTATCAAACGAGGTTTCTCGTGATTGGCCGTTTGATGGGAGATGGTGGTTCAAGGCCTTAGAGAGTGGCACCTGTAATGTAGCCATTATAGAAACTTGAGAGTTGTTTTCAAGTGGAATAAGGAATGAGATTTTGTTGGACAAGAAATTCTTAAATGACGGCGGAAAGTAGGAGAGAAGTAGAGTAATGTAAGATTTATTCAGGGGCGTGTTCGTAAATTCGTTAATGCCGAACAAGCACAATGGTGCGGGTTAAAACATGACGATAGGTATATCTGCGGGGGCGGATGACGAACCGTTTTGAAATGAGAAGAAAGGAACTGTACAGTTATTGGACAGCTGCCTTTCAGGTTTTCCGCTTTTTTCGGTTTTGACCCTTGCGATTTTTGTTGTTCAGCCTCGGATGTTATTTGAGTTGAGGCCGGAGTATGTTGGTGCACCACTGTGTAAACGGCAAAGGAAGCAAATTCCCGAAACCGAATTAGCCATGGTTTCAACTCCCATGGGTTTTTGCAACAGAAGACTGAAAAAGCTGCACATGAAACCATACCGGGTGGAGAAGGGCGGATCCATAGCGAGGAGAACATGAAATCTCCAAGCAGACAAGTACAGGCAGATCTGTGGGAGAGGCAAACTCGCACTGAAAGTAGAAATTAAAAGAGTGTCCAATATTATGCCAAAAACCTTATGAGCCGTTAGTCATGTTCTAACGCTTGTTACCTCCTCAAAAACATACCTAGGGGCCAGTTGTGTTTTGTTTAATTCACAGTAGTTCAGTATCACTTTTTAACATTGGTCTGTCTAAATCTCTAAAGCTCATGAATATGCTTTGTTCCACTTGTGTGTCATAAAGCTGGTAGTTGTAGTGTGAACAGCTCATTTTACCTTTAGTTAGTGCTGCAGATTGGCAATTCCAGGGCTGAACCTTGAAAAATTTAACAAAAGATTCTGTGAAGGGTTGAGAGTTATAAAAACACATGGATGGAGCACTTCCTGTAACCACAAATGGATGACATCACAAGGGTGGAGCACGCGTGTGGGTTGTGTGTAGAACACATGGACTTACAGTGAGAATGAAACGCAAAACTCAAACCAGGATAAAGAATCATAGATCAGAACTGAAACAGAGCGGTAACATGGGCTTTAAGGAGCTTTCTTCAAGACAAAACTGAAGAGGTTATGACTTCTATGGATAACACTGTCACGCCACGCTGTAGGACACTCCCATGCAAAGCTAAATCTCCTCCTGGAAACTGAGAGGTGCAAGACACCCCAGACTGGACAAGTCACACTGAGCATCTTTCTTGAGATGGAAGATCCTGTAGACGGGACGCTAACTGAAAGATGAAGAAATATTGGGGGGGAAATCAAGTGAAGTGATTTAAGTAGAGTACGCTACCACACATACAGACACCCACACATACACACCACAACAGCACACACACAAAGACAGAAATAAGTACACACACACCCACATACACCAAACACAACGCAAACACACAAACACACATAAACACCAACAAGACAGATAACATTACACCCCAGGGACACACCACACCTATTATTACAGAGACGCACACAGAAGACACAACATGCAGAAAACATGCACACCAACACACACTTACAGACACACACAAACACACAGTATACACACTACCACAGACACACACACAGACACAAACACACGACACACAGACAAGCACAAACACACACAAACCACACACACCAGACACCAACAAGAACAACACAAAACACCAGGCATTCTTAAACATTAAATGAAAAAACACGCCCACAGAGACACAACCCATGCAGAAACACGCACACACGCAACCACACTGCAGGTAACACAAAGAACACACCAGTGCATACACACCTCACACAGACACACGCACAGAACACACACAGAGCCACACACACAGCACACACAATATATAGCCAGCACGGCGGGAAAAGCGGCGCAACCAGACACACCCGAAAAAGCCTGTATAATCCAACCTTTAGCTTAATG
>JAIEZT010001118.1:0-21017 GCA_019594935.1 Periophthalmus modestus | reverse complement strand
ATTTGATGAGGCTGTTAAAGTCATCCGTGCTTCACAGGACAATTATCTATAAATTATACAACAGCATTGACACAAAAACTGTCCCCAAAAAATCGGACAAAAACCTGGAATCAATATGCAGTTAGTTTAATTAGCAGGATCCGACGCCTGAAATGTGGGTTGTGATAGCGCTCTGAACAGGTGGCGTGACTTAACACAGGGAGCAAAGTGAAAAATTATGCAACGTGGTCATAGTTTTTTTTTGTTCGATTTATTTGCATGTTCTAAGCAATAAATGTTTATCTAAATAATGTGATGTTTAGCAAGTTAATTAATGCCCCTAGAAGCAAACCTTACTCTTTAAATCCTAAAGCTTTGTTTTTAACCCAATATAAACCAGAAAAAGCTCTTTTTGGAACTACAAAAGATGCTAAATTGTGTGTGTTTAAACAGTTTCTCACATGTAAAATTACAGTCTCTCGAGCTATCAAGGCATCAAGCAAACACATCCAAGTCTACCCCTCACCCTTTTTATTGAACTTAAACACCTGAACGAAATGTGAAGTGTTGCCCATTTTGCATTATTATTACGATTATTTTTAGTTTTCACAACAATCTAAAAACTTATCAGGAAGCGTTAATGTGCAGTATGTCACTGTGGTAACTGCTGGACATCAACCATAAAGCATGCGTGCACAACCCCCACGAGCGTGATGTCACTATCAAAGTATGCGATAGGTAGGAAGACATGATACTGCCTGTGATGAGTACTCCATCAGGTTTTGGTTTAGACAACAATGTACATATGACAGGGCCTTGTGTACTTAAGTTCAGTGTTTTGTTTGCATATGAGCAATTGGTGCCTGTGTTTTCGTCCACCTCCTCCAAAAAAAAAAAGTCTCAAACGTGGCACCTGGAGAAACGTATCATGTTTTAAGGGCTTTCTGTGTTGAGCATGGTTTGGTTGGTCTAGGTGAGTGGATGGAAGGTTGTCCTGATCAAGCCTTAGATGCTTCAGAGTGTCATCCCCCCTGCTCCTCACCAGATCACCCTCGCACCACTGAGGGAAGGTCACGCACGTTATGTTATGCACTGCTACTAAAACTGTTACTTTTAGTGTATATATGTCTGCACTGAATGTCATTGTGCTTTTACATAGAGTTATTTATGAGGTTATTGTATGGGGTTATTGCACTTTAGATCTATGCATGTTTGATGCTCTAAATTTTTTTGTATTTTTTTTTTCTATGACAATGACAATAAAATATATGAATCTTGAATCTGAATTGATACTTGAGCTTGTCGAAACAAATAGACTTCTAAAAACTTGCTAAACCGAGCCAAAAATGAAGGATTAGCTCACTGATATCAGCATTACTCTACTGTTGCCTGCCCCTTGGTGGTGGTTAGTTTAGTCCTCCCTGCAGCTAGTAGGCGCTATCTGTGGGTAAAAAGTCTCCACAGACGATCCTGCTTCTTCTGAGAATTCACATTTTTACTGTGATTGGTTAAATTCATCTGTCACTCAGCCTTAGAGAGGAGGAAAGGGTCGTGTTTAAGCCAAACAGAAAAAGAGTGAATTATGATCTCAATCCTAATCCGATCTCAGATTTTTTTCACCATATCGCCGAGCCCCAATGTCATCATCTCATTTATCAGAGCATGCTGACGCCAATAGCGGACTCATCGTGTGAATCGACGAACTCTTGAACAGAAGGGCACACTGCGATCGTCTTTGTCACATTAATTAGCAGCGCACTGTCGTAATAACTGTGCTTATGATTATTGCAGAAAATGTGTATCTCCCAATCAGCGAACAGAGGGACGAAAGACGCTAATCAGGCAAAAGAGGAGGACACACACACCAGAGAAGTCTAATTAAAACGATGACATAAAACTATATTCGTAAACTGTGTTAGGCAAGATCATTCGTTATAGTTACTTGTTATTGACCCCAAAGTCATTGCGTTAGTAGGTGCGAAAAGAATGAAAATGAAATGCCAGGAAAGTCTTTACAGCCACGTAACGCTGCATCTGATTGGTCACCTTTACAGTCAATGTCTTTTTAGCCAATCACTGGAAAAGGAAAAAACTTTGCAGCTCCTGTGAATAAGACAAAAAAATAATGAGCCTGTTACACTGACAGTAACTATAATCCTGTAAAGAGCAGAGGAGGAAAGTCGGTAGTTAGATTACTCGTTACTGGTAAAAATAACGCTGTCATACTTAAGTAATGTTTTTATTTAAACTGGATTATTGTTTTATTATGTTCATAAATAAAACCGGTTATGAGCTGAAGCCTCTCCAGGGAAGGTTAGGGTCATAGTGTGTCATTTGTCACAAAGAGGAAATTTAATTAAATCCATTGTTTCATTTAGATGTTTATTTGTGAATTGACCTTGGACTGAGCTTCAGGGAAAGTGGATTATAAAACAGTGATGGGACTGATAATAAGGCTGAATCCATTATTAGTTTTTTATATATCTTTAACAACATGTGTCCGTTCTTATAATGTCAGGCTTTGATTCAGTTAAACTATATTTAACCTGCACTCAGTTTTTGTCTTAACACACGTCTAAACCTGCATTCTCAGTATAAGGACAGGTCATGCCTCAGAATGTCCAGAATTCACTCGCTGAGCTGCAGAGGCTGCACTAGCACTGATTCACAATTGACTGCAGGTGCTGGAGTTTAGGTGGTGACCATTAGGATCAGAGAGAGTCCTTTTAGGTTTAATGCTGCGTTCAACACCGCGGCGTCAGATGCGTCAAGCTCCCATTCAAAGTCTACGGTGGACGCGCGTTCCTGGTGACGCAGCGTTTTGTGCGGCGCGTTTTCAAGCGTCAAGGCAGGCGGCGCGAATCTGGCGTCAGCGCGGCGCGTCTTGAGCTTCCACGCGTCTATGCGTTCAGACGCCCAAGCGTACAAGCGTCGAACGCCTCGAAAGTTCAACTTGGTTGAACTTTTGAGGCGGCCGACGCGCTTGTCAACCAATCAGAGACCACGCTCCAGTGACACAGCGCGACGTCATTCGGAAGCGCTGGAGTCACAAACACAAACAGTGACTGGGACAGGGGACAGGGACATTATCTGCACCAATGCGGGACAGCAGGTCATCGAACTGGGCCTGGGTCACACGGAAATACCGCTGGAAGCGCTGATCATCCAGACAGAGCAAGTAAAAATGAAAGTCGCCAAACTCCGAACACCTCTGAATTATGTCGTGAACCCAGACACGCCGCCGCCGAGCGGATCCCCTCCGTTGATGACTTTTGTTTAGTAAATACACCAAAGCTGTTCTATCAACATGGTCTGTCATTGTGCACAAAAGGAGCAGGAAAACACTCAACGCTCTAGACGCGCTCTCAGGATGCGTGTCTTGGACGCGCTTTCAAAGCGTCTGTCCTCAAATGGACACGCGTCAAAATAGAGGCGGCCAGCGCGTTTTTGACGCGCGGACGGCGTATGAACGCACCATAAACCAACTGAATTTGAACATTGAAACTGGCAACGCAAATGAGAGACTCATGCGAGGCTCATTCTACTTTCTAAGAACAAAAACACCAAATTATAACATTAATAAATGGGCCATCATGTCCAAGCTTTTGTAAGTAAGAATAGATCAGTGTTATAATTGTTATCAGTAAGAGCTATATTTTATCAGAACATGTCTACGTCGTATCTGGGTACACAGTTAAGCTATTTAAATCAAAATGTTATGGTTCCTTTAACCTGTTGTATGTACCTTTATAAGGGTTCCTATAAATTCAGTTTATTTATGACGACACCTTTACTCGGGGTCATGAGCTAATGTACAACCCCCAGCAGAGGTTTATGGCGCAGTGAAGTCATAAAATCCAAGAATCTAACAGTGTAGAAGAAGGTCATGTGACCCGAGGGGACCAATGATGTCACATGTTTTATGTGTGCCTTTTGTGTGTGTCTCAGGGGAACCATAGACCCAGACGTTACATCACCTCACAAGGTAATTAAGCAGCGTTGGTCTCAGTGTGGACACATGTCACTTCACTCCTAAATCTGTGAGAATAGGTGGGAGACATACAGGTAGATAGCATCACAATAGTTGTTTTTTTTAGATGTGCAAAATTAGAATATTGAGTATATTATCTATAGTTAAAACTATTTAAAATGACCTCAAAAAGCGACATATCTCCCACTGGTTCATTTGTGCGATACTTGACCCTCAACCAAGACATTTACAGGCACATTTTAGCACATTCCAGATGCATTTCTTAAGTATCGTCTGAATATTGTTGGGAAGATAATTGCAAAATAATTTCACTGGCAAGTCCAGAATATGTGAGTCTGGTTCCTACACCCTCCATCGTGTCGCGCTCCCAGCTCTTATTGACTGATCGACTCTGCAGTGAGCCTTGTTTTGGTCTTAACATGTTCATATTAACCCGCTCTACATGATCCATTAATAAGAGACAAATCGGGCGCCTTCTTTCCCTGAGGTCAGTCCTGCTAGCGTTAGCAACAGGTTTGATTGACAGCGTTGCTAAGCGCCCGCTCCCGGCTAACCAGCGGTGCGGTGCGGTGCTCTGGATTGGCTCTTTGGTTTCTATGATACTCACGGTTAGTATGCCAAATATGGAACTCCAAATTCACCCCTATAAGTGCTAGCCTCGATGAGCTTCATTTGACTAGAGCAGGGCCGTTGGGTTTATTAACCCGGCCCGAACGTGACCAAGTTATATTAAGATAGGTAAGGGGAAACCTTGTTCAATTTATGTTTCCCAAAAGATGGCGCACTTCAGCTACATAAACCTTGTTCGTGTGTATTTCTCTCTTATTCTCTTATCAGCCCTTCTGCAAAAATGAGTTATCATCAAAAAAAAAATTTATGGGTGACGTCACACTCCCTTAGTCCACTTTATACAGTCTATGCTTTGAACTTAATGAAATTTCCCTCACCTCATATGAACAGATTTTAGGGAAAACCGCAATATTTTTCGGCCCCCTGTGATATGTTTTTTGATACAGATGGACCAGACACACCGCTGACCAGACGCACATCTTCATAAAGTATTGGAGAAGTGTGTATTCATTTTTCTATTTGTCAGTATCACCCAGCCCTACAAGTGAGTCTTATATCATAACATATTCCAACACAAATGAAGAGATTATTTCCACAGAGAACTAAAACAGCTTTGATTGCTCTGAGGAATGACATACCTGGAATGGAAAGGCACATCAAACTTTACCCAATTTTAACAATGAGGCGAACCCGTGCTGTCAAGAAGCATAAAAGATCGGAATCTGTGAAGCGACTGTTATATTAATGATATTTGCACAGATCACTATAGTGGGTTTTATCACCTTTTCAGCCTCCTTCCATCTACTTAAATAAATAAGAAACATCTTCAGAATCAAAGCGCAAAAAAATAAATAAAATAAAAAAATATTAAAAATAAATAAATAAAAAGAAAAGAAAAAAAAACATGATGTCCTTTATCCAGGAATTCAGGAAAAAACAGCTCACAATGTCAGAGTGATCTCCAGGATGTGTCACTCTGACTGTGAAAAATCAAGCTGTTTTTACTTTTTTTTTTTTTTAATTTATTTTATTTTCAAAGAAAGACTGTTTTTTCTGAATGAAGTACAATTTTACCTCTTAAAAAACTGAAATATTTGTTACTTATGAAACAATATTTATCTAAAATTACTTCTACAGAACCCAGTTTTAGATTAGTTTTAGATCCTAGCACTTTGCTCCGTTACTACACAAGTAAGTTCAGCGCTGTGGGCGGGGATAGGGGGTAGGTGAAAACAATTATTCAATATGGATGATGCAACGTGTATCTCTATTACCATATTGCCGATCTCATAGCAAAATTAGAAGTTTATTTTTGTATTATCCCACAAACCTTGAAAAATGACTTGGGCAATTATGCTAGGAGGTCAAAGACGGGGTATGAATTGCTAACACTTATAGCTGAAAACAACACATTAGCACATTTAATAAGTTTCAGTTTTGTTTTAGATGCTCTGAGTCACTCCCCGTTCAGAGTGCTGTCACATCACTAATGAATCTACTGCATATTGCATCAGGTTTGTGAAGTTGTAGTGTATTCCGCTCCTCTTGCCTCCACACTCTTCCTCCCGTCCTCACTCTCCATCTCTTGACCCTGTTTTGGAGGCTAACGCAAACAATTCAATCCTGCCACAGTCTTGGATTACATTTGAGAGAAGAGCAGTGTCCTCTGAGGTCTATTCTTGGAGCAAAGTGAGCAGAGGAGGACACACACTCTTCCACTAAAGCCCTGTTTAGCTGCTACAGAATCAAGCAATCAATAGGTGTGAATTATTCAATGCATTGCTATGGAGACCACAGAGAGATGGTAAAAGAAAGGGTCATTCAGAGCATATGGTGTTTTCAAGGTTGGTATAAAGTTTGGTAAACTTAGAAACCAAGTTGAACGTCAGAGAAATACATTGCCTGGCCAAAAAAAAAAGTTGCCACCTGGATTTAACTAAGCAAATAGGGTGGGGTTGCAACAGTTGGTCAGGTCTAGGTTCAGCAATTTCCTAGGGATTTTTGATTTCCCTGATGGCACGGACATATTCCAAGATGACAATACCAGGATTCATCGGGCTCAAATAGTGAAAGAGTGGTTCAGGAGAATGAGACATCATTTTCATGGATTGGTCACCACAGAGTCCAGACTTTTACCCCATTGAGAATCTTTGGGATGTGCTGGAGAAGCTTTGTGCAGCGTCAGACTCGACCATCATCAATGTAAGACCTTGGTGAAAAATTAATGCAACACTGGATGGAAGTAAATCTAGTGACATTGCAGAAGCGAAATCGAAACAATGCCACAGCGAATGTGCCGTAATCAAAGCTAAAGGTGGTCCAATGAAATATTAGAGTGTGTGACCTTTTTCTTTGGCCTGGCAGTGTATGTCACAGATAAAGACGAGGGTTTTGTTGTGGCTCAGGCCTGTTATGGTGCCATCACTCCAACAAGAATCAGCGTCAAGTATTATGTGTCAGTTTTGGTAAAGTCACTTGTTCAACAGTGTTATAATATTTATTCTTACCAAGCACATGCCTTAAGTTGTGTTTTGTTTTAGTAATCCTGGGGATCTCTTTAGGCAAATACTTAAAAGCCCTGTACACATTTTTTTTTTGCATGTACTTGAGTAAAATTATCTTGACCCAGTAGAGGTATAACTGAATAAGAAATTCTTCTGATCAAAATAAGTTTGATGTGTACTGTTCATCTAACTACACAACATTTTACTGCTCAATAATCAGGTAAGTGTGTGTAAGCATGCTGATTATTGTTGCTTTACCGTCATTGCAAAACTCCGATCTGGCCTCAGAGAGTTGTGAAAATCACTAAAACACTAAACACAGAGAATAACTCGGATGCTCGGAATGAACAAGGTAAGTGAGGAATAACTTTGGACCTCTGCAAATCATTTAAAAATGAGTTTTATATTGTAACATATCCTTGGCAAAGAAATAGATCCAATGTGTCTTACTGAAACCTGGTACAAACCAGAGTCATACCTTGCCCTAAAGCGTGTTCCCAGGTTTCCACTTTGAGAGAACCAGGACCACTGGCTGCAGTTGAGGGCTGATAGTTATCCACCACTATGACCCACATCTAACACCCCTCCCACTGCCCGGGCATTCTACATTTGAATGTCTTTTATTCAAATGTAGATCTTAAACAACAACAATCCTCATCTACTGCCCACCAAAACCACACCCTGGATTTATCACTGAGCTGCAGGACCTGCTGACATCCCTGAGTAGGGGACTTTAATCTGGACGTGGACTCCCCCACAAACGACCCTACTGCCAAGGTCCTAGGACTCCTCGACTGCCTACACCTGCACAGCATGTTGGAGTACCCACACATACTATAAAAGCATGCCCTTGACTTAGTCATAACTCTCCCATTACCAACATATAAGTCTATGACTTGAGCATATCTGACCCACAAGGCCCCCCTCCATAGAACTGTTTCTAGGGTAGCTCACATCACCAACAAAAATGTCAAATGCAGTTCAGAAACCTGAAAAAAAAAGACTGCCTTTTTGAAACAGGACATACAGAATTTCTCAATGCTCACACATCAATTAGTGGCTCTTTTGACCACCAATTGGGTGAAGGGCCTCAAAGTCTCAAAAATGAAACTAAAAAATGTATAAAACATGTTAATACACCGTGTCAAATATAGCTTTTTTCAAAATATGAAAGATAACATGGGGATCTAAGTATGTATATGTATGTATAACAGTTGCTTTTTGGTAGTACAGCTAACAAACTGCATAGTCTACTTTGCCTTTTAGTAGTTCACTAAGATTTGCGGAACAAATTATTTCTATTATAAATCTTCAGAGACCATCAGGATCTCTATAGTAAATGGCATAAATGAGGCAGAATAAGCCCCTCCCCTGTGTTAGTCCCTGAAGTGTCTTGAGTGCTTTTTATTTTCATTAAACCAAATGAGTCGGGCTGTCATTTAACTTGTCTTTACAAAATGCTACACTTTTCTCCAGGTGCCTATTGTCACAGCAGCAGTGACACATTATTGCACAAAGATATAATGCACAAACACACAAATCCAGTACACACATGCATATTTTTACTATGTCATGGCTAATTCACGGAGGCCTTGTAGATGCTTAACAACAGATATTACATCTTGAGTTTGAAAGTAACTGATTACATAACTTACAAAATTAAATAGTGTAGAGTGGCATATAGCACAATGACTTTTATTTATGTATGTAGGCAAATCTAGTGCTGTTTTGCTATCGTAACAGCTTAGGAAAGATATATGTTTTTTATTCCACACAGGTGCAGTGTCACATAATTTTAAAAGAACTAGGTTAAAATGGCATGTCCACAGAAGATTCATTTTGGGTTTTGTGGCCAATTAAGTAAATGTTTATTTCTGGTATGGTGTGACAATTCCAGGAGCTCATTGTTCACTTAGACAAATGGTATGATGTGCGAGTAAGTTTAAATAAGACTGGTGTCAGCACAGGTCCTTGTGGTACACTTAAAAAAATCTTCCATGTACTGTATATTTTGAAAGTTCATACGATATGAGATAGAAAGCAACATTTGTACTGTGCTTTTCAGTGGCCTTTGTGACTCAGTGCAGCTTTAAGGTGTTAATGTAGAAATAAATGAATATACTTTTCATAACACTTGGAAAACTTGGCATGCCTAACTTTTTTACATTACCAGTTTGAAAATAATCTCTTGTGAAGGTGGAGGAAACATTGGAGCAGAGGTGGGTATCACAAGGGAGAGATCAGGCCACGGATGGAGGGATTGAGAAGCGGAGGAGGACAGAGGGAGGAGCCATCGTTCACTTTGTAATTCCCCGGATGTTTTTCCCAAAGACACCAGGAGAGAGAGAGAGAGGAGATTAGCTGTCAGCTTCATGATGAATGCTGAGAGCTGCACAGCCCCTTGTGTGAGTGCGGCTGTGTGGGTGAAGCCTGGTGACACGGGCCAAAGGCGTCAGAGAGCACCCCCAAATCACAAGTGACTGGTACTACCACAGCTGTCTGTTTGTGTAGCCAGACCGAGACTGATGTGTCTGCTCTGTAGAATTCTTAGCCTGGTTTGTAAGACGTAAGCCCCTTGTTTGTTCTTCCCAGCAAATTACAATAACATTTTGAATTGACCTTCAATTGACCCCAGGTGGCACCTCTGGTTAAGTGTGAATCCAATTAATTTAAATATAAGAAAGTTGGTTTGTATAAAACGTTCATGTGCGCATCAATTATCTGAGAGGCTTTAAAACGGCTTTGTAGTCCACATAGAACTCACATGCTGTCAAGACAAGCAGCCACAAGCAATATAATACAACCTGGATGACGATGGCGGCGCCCACAGCAACTTCCAGAATCAAGAGTGTCGGCTACAGCGGTGCAACAGGAAAAATTCATCCTGCTGCATTCTCAGTGCAGTTTAAAATGACCAACGCCACCGTGATATTCACATTACTCATCTCCATTATTCAAAAGGAATATTTCAGTTTAAACAAGCAGGAGAAGGCCCTCCTCCAGGACAAATAAAAGTCAGATTTGTGGAGATGCAAGCCAACTCGGAATAAAGACACACGTTTTCCCCCTGTTTTTCAGTACAATAGACAAACGTGTTTTTTTTGTTTTTGTTTTATTTTGTCAATTTATTGGCACTGAATAATCGATGTGGTCATATGCAGTGTTTTGGCCTTTGTTGGCTCCTAAGTATTTCATTGGCATTTGTATTGTATATGTTTCAGAAAATAATGTGTAAACTAATGATAAATACATGATGATTAGTAAAACATGTTTCTTTACAATTTTGTCTAAAATTTAATGAGTGAATTAACTCTATAGTGAGTATGTAGCTTTCTGGAGTTTGGCACATTACCTGTGTGATTCCATGGAAAGAGAAAGTTAAAACCATACTTCAGAACATTCTCCATGGAGACAAATTAATTTTATGCCCTACTGTGGAATATTATAGCCAAAGGAACACTGTTTCCATGGAAACAAGCAGGATGGAGGCCATTCTCCAGGCCACAGGTTTGTGAAGAAGCAAGTCCACCCACAGTAAGAATATACATTCTAAGATACATTTTCAACATGCTTCTGTACTGTTATTTTAGTTATTTGCATTTATTTGTGTGTGTGTTTATATAATATTTTACTGTACTGGTCATTGTCAGTTGCTTGAAAGTCAAGTTCAAAGTGTCATAACTTCTCATAAGTGACCATACAGCTGCAAATAGAGTCCATCCACTTTAAAGACAAGGGCCAGTATTACTAATCTGCTCCAATCAGTTTTTATGTCTTGTCAAAATGCTGACCTTTAAAAGCTACTGTCTGCTGAGAACTGGCCCTCTTACATCCCATAAAGAGCAGAACATGAGGTTAAATACACCGTCGCCGTGGGGACCTTAAAACTGTCACTTATTTCTTACCTTAAGGCTAAAGAATATTATGTTTCAAGCTTTTTTCTATTAGTAACTTTTTAAATGTTCCATAAATGGATCTCATTTATGGAAAGGGAGACAGTGAGGAGGACTGATGGATCTGTTCTTCCTTCAAAGGACTAAAGACAGAACTTCAGCTGATCCAGGTTTGTGAATAGAACCACAATGAACAATGCATTTTGTTTGTAGAAATCCAGTTCAAACCAACTTTGGCCAGCACATCGTTTTGGTACAGATTGTAAGCCCACCCCGAGGCAGCTGCGGCTATAGAGGTTGCTTATCATCAGAGTAAAAATAGTGAATCAAAATTGCAATGTAGAGTGATTTTGATGGTCATTTTTTGAAAGAAACAAACCAAAAGGGGCTACACAAACTTTTCACCAAGTACCAGAAAGAAAAGGTTTGATTTTTACATGAAATCTAAATGAGGCAAACTCACAAACTGAAGAACTGTACCACCTGAAGGAGCTCGCGGTTTGAGAAACACTGCCATGTTCAACCATACATTAAATATTATGTAATAGGACTGGATTATGCCAACAAATAAATCACTTTTTTCTCAAATTTTATCTTGGTTTAATTTGATCCAGTCTTTTCAAAAAACAAAATAAAAATGGCTTGATTTGATTTCAAGACTTTGATAATTTTATAACTAAATATAGCCCAATTTATTCCTCCAAGGTCTAAACTCTACTCCAAACCATTTACTGGCAGAGAATTGGATGAATATCTCTCAGTTAAAACGTTTAAAGTCCGGATTTTATCTATGACGCAACTAAACAACCCATATGCACACAGAGTATTTTGAGTGCTCAGAGTTATTGCATTAATGTAAAATGCAACAGCAGTGACGTGCGGTGAGGGTCACGGCTGGTGAGGCACTGATGTCGTCACAATCAGATTTACAAACGTGTAAACCAGGTGTCGGCAAGTAAATCTGGCCCCCGGGTCAGTTTCTCTCCCAGTAAGTGACTTTGGGGCAGAATAAAAAAAAGAGTTTCAAAATAAAAGTCCCAAAGTCTGTATGAAATAGCTCTAATAGTATGAAATAAAAAGCTGGTTTTGTATTGTTTTTTATCCTTATTCTGGTTCCCCAATTTTCAATAGATTGAAGTCATTAAATTTCTTACCATTTCGTACCACTTGTCCCGCCGTCTGGAGCAAACCATTTAGCTCCTTTAGCGTTGGTCTTCCTTTAATTATAACCTCCTGCTTCGACCAAAAAGTCCAGTTTAGAAAACTGTTTCAGCTTTAATATGTAATCTTCCTCCATTTAAAAAGTAGGGCCAGACATGAAGAAAAAAAGTGAACGGATTGCTAAACTTGATTGCTAACTCTAAATTGTAGCTTGCTGTCACTATTTTGCTGCCCCAGGAGTTGCAAGGATCCCTGGGCTCATGACTGTCCCCTAACATGAGGCAATGTAACTGTGTGCCTCGCCTGGCGCCTTTTCACAGCCGCTTACAGCAGCGGCGTCACTGCTGAGCTACAGCACAGTCAGTCCATGTGAGGCACGAACGGCTGGTGCCTCTCCACATGTCTCTTCTCAATATTTGATCAGATCTGGATGACTGAGGGATTACACAGGCACAGTTAAAAGGTAAGAAGAAACATCTATGTGTTCTTTAAGTGTTCTTTAAGGCCAGTCAAATGAACTTCATCTAAAAACACAACCTACAGCAGTGCATGAACTATGGAAGAAACTGAACACTCAGACATTAGTCACCAACCATAGACACATTTCAAGCAATGGGTGATAAAGCCATTTGATCCTTTTTATCCCTAACTATGGCCTTCTGGACATGTTTTTCTTGTTAATGTGGTAATATTCCAAATAGGCCATTACAGCTTTTGAACCATTATATTTACCCTAGAGACAGCAAATTATGTGTAGTCTATGTCAGGGCTGTGGGAAAATGAAGTAAAATGATGTAAATTGATAAAAGTAAGAGTCACATGATGAGGCGTAAGAGGAGGACAAAGTGGATGTGAAACAGTAAAACAGCAGAGATAATTGGGCTGTAGAGCTTTTAACAGTAATGCTCTGCCAGAGTGCACAACACACATCTGATCCAAACACAGAACACTGTCATCTAATTCAATTGTGGTCTTCACCGAGATGGATTCATATTTCATAAAATTCATAAAAGGATCAAGAACAATTAGATTATTAAAAGTGCACTATGTAACCTGGCAAGTTCTGCAATTAAGAGGGCTGTACCAGATTTGTGCATGTAATAATGTCAAATCTGTTTTGTACAGTACACAGTAAAAATAAGACCCACGTCTGGTGCCTGTAATTATAGAGCATTGTATTCTCCGTGAAACAGGAAGTGCACAATTAACATTCTAATGTTTGTTAGCTTTACAATGACGGTAAACTCCACACACATTTGCAGGGCGACAGTAGCTCAGTTGGTGCAGCGTTTGTCCACTGATCCAAAAGTTACTAGTTCAAATCCTGCTGATGTAAAGTGCTTTGAGTGCCTTGAAAGTGGAAAAGCGCCATGTTAAAAACTGACCATTTACCATTATTAACTCCTCATGGTGAATAATTAGGACACTTGGAATGCATTACATAATGCATTTGGACACTGCAAACTGTTTAAAAACTATAGCAAAAGACGAAGTCAAAATCTGTCAACTGGACAAATCGTGTTGGAGTGAAGACGTTTCGCTGCTTATCCAAGCCGCTTCTTCAGTTCTGCTTGGATGAACCCCGAAACGTCTTCACTCCAACAACAATTTGTCCAGCTGACAGATTTTAACTTCGTCTTTTGCTATGGATCAGACCTGGACGACTGAGGGTTTACACAGATATGTTTAAAAACTAGTTCTGTTTTTCACATTTTTAACACAGTAGATATTAGGTACAGCACTTTTCACTTCAGGTTAACTTAATGTAGAGCAGGGGTGACAAACTCAAAATCACAGAGGGACAAAATTAAAAACTGTGACTAAGATAACAAACTAAATATTTATTGAAAAATTTCAACATCTGCAAGTTTTTCAGAAGGAGTGGATTAATTTGAGTGAGGCGACAGATAGCAGATGCTAATGAGTGTCAATAGAAATGATGGGGGCCCCGGTCTGCAAAGCATTCTGGGATTCGTAATATTAGAGGGGCATGCGCTATACAGGTACGGCGACTGGTGGGCCAGCTCTAATACATATTTGAAATGATCTCTTGGGCCAATTTGGCCCACGGGCCTGAGTCTGACATGTCTGCTGTATTTTCCTCATACCAGTGTTCCAAATACAAATTTTCCTCTTTACTTCATAGACCACAGACTCTTCTATGTTGGCCTAAACTATTAATTAGACTTGTGATAATGTATGACAACAAAAAGACATGCATATTGACAAAGTGCCATAATTACCCCAAACAGAAAAGCACTCTTAATGCTGTATCCTACTGGCCCACAATCAAAGATGATGCGAGGAATGGGCTTGGCTTCAGAGAGTTTGTTTCAGTTTGATTTTGAGCACATGGGCACATTTGCATGCATACATGTAACTCATGTAATGTATACAGTATGTTTTATGTGCAAATTAGTTAGCACTACAGTATTGCACAGTTATCTTTGTAAAAACTGAAACAGTCATCGTTGCTAACTTTTGGTGAGACGGCTGCTACACCACCTAGGTCACTTTCACTCACAGATATGACTTGTAAAATGTAATCAAATCCAATGGACAGCTAATTCATATTCATCTTACAAATAAAATGCTGCCACAATTGTTAGTTAAATGACCCAGTGACACCCAGTGCTGACACTTCTATAAATGTTAGAAGGTTTGTCCATCCATCCATCTTCTTCCTCTTATCCGGAACCGTGTCACGGGGGCCGTCCAGCTTACGACACGTTAACATTGAACTGGATACAGAGACAGATGGATGGCCTAGTTTTACTGTTGCCTGTTGAAGACTAAGTGAAGTATGACCTAATGCCATGCATTTGTGGACAATCTGAGAGCAACATTCTTGATGAAAAGGACCAGTAAAACCCTTCTCCACAATGATTATGCAATGAACTGGCAAACAACATCCATCTTTTCTGGTTTGAGGGATCTGGTTCCAGTGCACTTTTCAGGGCATTCATAAAATCACACTTTTTCATAAAAGTCGACACCAATAGTGTGGGACTACTCTCTTAGATCTTTTGACAGCTCGAAAACCTTGAGATTGGGGGTCAATTTCCACAACCTTGAACAGTCTGACACTATTGAACAAATTCTTCATTATACGTATTACAAGATGCCACACTAGTACAGTTGTTTCCAGTCTCACAAAATAGAGCTTCACTCAGCATAGCATTTTCCTAGTGATGTGTAGGGTCCTGCTCAATAGAATCCTAATTTAAGGAGGTCCTTTCAACTTCACGCATATAGTGAAAGCCACACCCCGTGTGACAAAAGCACTTAGTGTGAGGAGAAGGTTGAGAGATGCAGATGTGCCATTGCTATGCCATTCCTAGAAAAGGTAAATGATTGTAGTCTTCAAAAAGTTAGTTTCCTCCTTTTCCCCATATCATTATAAAGAGCTGCATGAGTCCTCTCTCTCGCAGCAGCCTGGTGGAGCCTCTATCGGAGCTTGTATTGGCGTGTGTGTGTGTCTCCTCTGTCTCCTCTCACACACATCACCAGTGCAGCGTGAAATGGCTCATATCGGACGGCAGCACAACAGCACATCACACACAGAGCCGACTGGTGCACTAAGCCTCAAATGGTGGTGGAAAAGTGATAGAGTTAGATGGAGGACAATAAAACAGAAAGAGGAAAGAAACAATGTCAAGCACATAAACACTGAGGGTGGATATAAAAAATGTACTGTCACCTCTGAGCTCCAGCTATATTCAGAATGAAACAAATCTGGCTGCCGTTCAATCTTGCACTGGATCATTTTCTTCAGGTCATTGCACGCAGGAAATAGCCTGGCTTCCAATCCCATCACAACACTGTCCTCCCCTAATCACTAAACTCTTATTTATCTCAGGTAAAAGGTGTTGTATATATTGCTTGAAATGATCCTAGACTTTTTGCATGGGGACATTTGAAAGACACGTGATGCAAATTAGCAGCAGTGGTGAGACCCAGGCCTTCAGTTCCACTGTATATATTGTACAGGGTGGCCCTAAAGTCTAAATATTTTATTGTATGTTTTCAGAGCATTTAGAACTACCCTTCCGACATTAATATGAGCAAATATAGCACCGAGGAATGAACCCTCATTGTACAGTGGTACTTTGAGTCACATGGGTCAAATTCAGAAACCCAGCTGTGTTACCATCGACATTTTAATACCAGAGATGCCCCAAGCGTAAATGTCATTGAAGGAATAATAAGTCATTTTCAAAGACAGGGGGCAGTACGAGACCTAACTAGGTCTCATATTGCCCCCTGTGTTGGATCGGCTGTTCAGTGTGAAACCAAAAATGGTGGACACTTAAAAAACTTTTTCATTTTTTTCATTTTTACTTAGTTTAATAGTGATAAGTTCAAGTGTAAGTGAACAATTATAACTGTATATATTGCCAAAAATCTCAGAAGGTTCAGTTTACCCTACTGCTAAAATTTGGTGAGTATAACTTAAGAATTATAGGAGCTATTGAAGATTTAAAAGTGTCAGTGACTTTTGGGCCACCCTGTACTTGTCCATAAGTCGTGCCATTTTTTCTATCCTCACTACCTGAGTGAATCCAGCATTTTCCAACAAAACTGAAGGGATCATGAGCAGTCCAAAAGCACTTACCAAGTCCTCCTATAACTTTATTATATGCTTTGCAAAACTAATCCAACAGCTATTTCCTGTTTATCGATGCACACACCACTCCCATCAAGAAAAAATATACATATTTTCCAGTGCATAATACATCGAATTTTAGCCATAGTTAATGCATTACTTAAGAGACGTTAAAAAACATGGCGTAGTAGTGTAGAGACGTGAAATAAATACAAAAAAAGCTGATAAAGCTAATAAACTGCAGGTAATTTTGAGTTTACTTTAGTTTTAGTCATATCTCACAGCACCCTAAAATTAGAAATCTTTCTCTGAATTGCTGAGTTAAACGTTATTTATTACCGTGTTTGGGTGACATCAGCATCTTACATAGAGCCACGCTCAGAGGATGGAAACACAACCCGGCTGCAGGTGGCAACACCAAACTGACCTCTGCCAAGGCAGTTCCAAGCGAATCGTGCCAATGGAAAAGAGGCTTAGGCCACTGCTTCTAAGCTTTTGACATCCTTGTGCTGTTTTTATGTGGTGATGAACCAAACATGAAATTCTAACTTGGTCGACAATAAAAAAACATTCTTTCATTAAAGCTGCCCTTCAAATAACTGTATATTTTGTTTTTTATTTGCCTTTATTAGGAAACAGAATACATATAGGTATATTAAATTACCTTTTAAACCTTGTTATAACTGCTTTCCATCATAATTATCTCAACTCAAAGTTGCATTTTCATTCATTCATACATGTTTGAGTAAAGCTCACCAAACATGTTCTAATGGCCACAGAAAATCCTAACAACACACAAAGACATACGCTACTTCAAGGGACAATAATTGAAAACTAAAATAATTATTTAATAATTATGTTCAACCCTAATTGAATCAAACTCTCCACTGTGCCCCCAGTGATAATTCACAGGAGCACATAATGAGATTGTGGATGTCTTCTCCTGAGATGTGCTCTATAAGAAGAGAATAGATTAAATAAAAAGTTAAATATGATTTTGAGCTGAACAAGCATTTTCTCCAACCACTCTTTCTGACTCCTGAGGGAAAACGGGCCCCTTTGGCAGAGCGTTCCATCAGGCAGAGGAGGATGAAGAGGAGAGCAACAGTTACATTTCCTCAAGTACATTTATTCATTTATTGGAGTGACATCTACATAAAATTGTCCTCGCGGAGAAACGTTTGCAGAGCGTTATGTTGTGACAATAATAAATAATTTGAACATTTGTTTTTCTTGCAAAGCTCGTTCGGATATAATTTTGTCTCTTAGTTTTGTAGGCTATCCTTGGAAAATACCTGATTTTATGTATTATTTAAAGTACAGTAACTTGGTGTCGTAACGATGGATGGAGGGACCAAAGAGACAGAACTCGGGGAATAGTTTAACAATGTTTATTAACAGTTTTAAATGTGCAAATGAAAGTAGATCAATCAGGGAGTTGAGTTGAGAGTGGGATGTTTCCCGTGGTCCTGGAGTAGAACGTGAGCAGCGAGGTCCTCTACAGGTAGAGGTGAGCTGGGTCAGAAGAGGTGAGATTTGTACCGGTCGTGCGAGAGCAGGGTCCGGGGAAGCCTGAAGCGCGATATGACGAGGACAAAAATATCCAACTTAGAACGAGTCACAAAGAGCAAAAATCATGAAAATCTGAGCCAAAGCAGAGTTGGACCACAATGGATATGCGGACGATCTGCCGCCGAGTGTCAGGTCCTGGCTCTTTGTCCTTTCCCAGGTGCAGCTTGATTTGCTGATTAGGTGAAGGTGTGCACAGGAGGAGCCCAAATCTCCGCCCAGCTCCAGGCTCAGACAGACACAGAAGGGAGGGGGAAAACAGTGCAGAAAGGCAAGACAGACTGGAATCGTAACACTCAAACAAAAAAAAACAAAAAACAGACTGAGTTAAAAGCATTTGTTTTCTTTTTTTTTCATTATGGATATGTAAATTGCACTAAAGAAAGCAAATCATGTGTCCTATGTCACGACCCCAAATGGATCAAACATAAAGACAAAGAGAAACAAAGGCATTTACTCTTTAAGGCTTCATTTTTTTGTCAAAAAAGAAAAACAGGTGAAAACTCATAAACCCATAAACTGTCCCCCTATAGAAAATAAAGAACAAAAACAAGATGACCCACCAGGCCAAACAAAAAAAAGCTAAGCTAACAAAAAAGCTATATTACACAGCAGGGATTCACCAGCAGGGAGCAGCGCCGGACCCAGAGAGCGTCGAGGACATGCTCTGGTGCAAGGAAGAGGAGACCGGCGTAGAGAGGAGGGCAGAGAGCGAGGACGCGGGGCTCACGACATTTAAAGGCTCCTGCGCACGAAACGAAAACCCCCAGACCGGAGCAAACACAAAAAAACTATACGAAAATTGTATATATCTACAAATAACAGGGATAATGTAAACTAACAAAAATATACAGGAAAAAAAATAGAAATAACTTAGGATTTAAACACCAAAAAAAGAAAAAAAAATAGAGAATTGAGGAACACAAGGGGGAAAAAAGGAGCCCAAACCTAACATCCTAACTTGCATCTCCACAAACCTCCATCTACCTCCATAGAGAATGTATGGTTTTAACTTTCTATTTACATGGAATCTTGCAGGTGACTTTCCATCTCCAGAAAGTTACATCACTACTATTACTATCACGCTAATGTTTTGGTCTTTCAGTTGCCATTAACTTTAAAATTAGAAATCATTTGTTACACCAGGTTACTCTTACATCTACTTGAGTTTCATAAAATACTATACTGTGTACTCTTGGACCACAGCTTTATTGTAAAAATGTTTTTTAGCCAACTGTATCTTCACTTAGAGGTGCTGTAAATGGTCCAAACTTATTCCTCACTTTGCACCTTACGCATTAAGAACGTTTTAATTATTCAACCCGATAGTTTTAAGCACTTTTCAATTTATTTGTGTTATGCTGGACAGATGTGCTGAGAAAATGCTTGTAGGAAAAATGGGTTTGAAATAAACATTACAGTATGAGTGGCCGTAGTTGCTAGATTAATACAGCAGCACAGGACATTATTGTAATATGCCAATAACTGAATGTCACAATTTGGCCAGTGTAGTTGAGTAGTTTTAGAGTGAGCTGGATAAAACTGCACAACTGGTGTCGGCCATCTTGAAACTGGATCTCTCTGAATCTGTTGTCCCATAGAGCACTTCACAGTTCCATACAAGTGTAATGTGTGTGTGCTCCTCCAGGCTCCTCATGCTCTTCTGAAAGCTGATCTCTGCACCTAGAGTCACAGGGAAGGATGCATCACAGCACAAATGAATTACTCTTCAATCTAATGACTTAAGTCTGAGTCTGTACAGCTGCTGTTCAGGTCTCCTTTAACCTGATCGCTGGTAACACAATAATGTCCACTCGGCACTCCGTACACTGTAATACTGAGAAAGCCTTCATATTACTATGGATATTCTGTTCTGTGATCTCTTTCAGAACATGATATGCTCCATCCCTATCCTCAGCTTTTCCACATTTGTCATTTCATGGGGTCCGGTTCGAGGACCACAAGATCTTATCTCTGCTGTTTGTAAATGATATCGTCCTGATGGCTTCATCAAATCAGGGAGGTTAGCAGCGGGTCTTGTTCACAAATGAGGGAAGGATGGAGCATGAGATTGACAGGCAGATCGGAGTATCATCTGCAGAAGTGCGGTTGCTGTATCGGTCGGTTGTGGTAAAGAAGGAGTTGAGTTGAAAGCCAAAGCTCTCGATTTACTGGTCAATCTACAATCCAACCCTCAAGTATGGTCATGAGCTTTGGGTAATGACTGAAAGGACAAGATTGCAGATACATAAATTACTTTCCTCTGCAGGTGGCTGGGCACTCCCTTAGAGATAGGGTGCGGAGCTTAGTTAGTTACACAAAAGGAGCTTGGAGTAGAGCCGCTGCAACCTTCACATCAGGAGGAGCCATCTGAGGTTGGACTCGGGTATCTTCTCTGAATTGCCTTCTGTGTGCCTCCATCCCCCTAGCTATAGAAAAAAGGTGTTTTGGTCCCGGTTATTTTTCGCTGAAAAGAGGCTCTGGGGAAGACCCAGGACACGATGGAGAGACTGTGGGTCTCTTGGTTGGTCTGGGAACACCTCAGAGATCCTCCCAGAAGAGCTGGAGGAATGTGTGTGTGAAAGAAAAGTCCCTCTGCTTTGACTGCTGCCCTCCGCGTGACCCAGCTCCAGATAAAGTAGAAGAAAATGGCTGGATGGACAGGAAAATATTGAGTATTTAGTAGAATCAGTGAGTGAAGCAGTAAAATGAGGTTTAATCTGAACCGTGAGAGATTTTTTATC
>JAIEZT010001117.1:0-21032 GCA_019594935.1 Periophthalmus modestus | reverse complement strand
GACTGAATGTTATCTTTGGACATACGTACAAAAAAGGGCAATTTAAGTCTGTGGAATGTCTTGGTTATTGTACACACAATAAATGCTAAACAGTAAAAAGTTTATTCTTTGAGGAATCTGAAGCATGTGGATACCTCCCCCCCTTGAGGCAGTGGTCCTGAAAAAGCAATGCTAGTCTTATGGTTTTAGTTCTATTGTTAAAGACAGTTACACACAGTTCTTTGTTTTTGCTTTTCTTCTTCTTATACAGTTTGCTTTTGTAAAAGATCTAACCGCAGATGCCTAACAGCAGATGCCCCGGACACCTGCCTCAGTAAGACCTTCCTGCAAACCATGAAGAGGAATGGTTTATTTACAGTGTAAAGATTTTGACCCTTTGAACCCCCAGCCTTGGGAACAACCGATGGAAATGAGCCTTTGGCTATAATCCGGTGTGTTTACGTTCATGTTGTATCATGTTTTGTCCATTAACACTGTACTGGTCCCAATCAAATAAATAAAATAAATGAATAAACAAACAAATACCAGTGAAAACTCATTTTATTGTGTAAGGTGATTTATATTAGTTACATAAAGTGGAAACTAAATGCCCTAAACTCTTCCCACAGCCACATTTCAAACAATGTGGCTAAACGGGCAGTACGTGGATGGCCTGACCATTTATCTACACCAGGTGGTGGACCCAAACTATGGCTCCGGGGGTCCACATACGGACCGTTGGTCTTATTAATCCGGCCCTCCGAGCGAACGTGACCAATTTATGCCGCACTTCAGCTACATCAGCCTTGTATTACTCTCGTATCTCTTGATCAGACCTTCTGCAAAAATGTCAGAATGGTCAAAGAAAGAGAGAAAAGTGGATAGTGAGCGAATGCTGAGTGTTTAATTTGGAGTGGGACAACAAAATATTTTTTCACCGAAGTCCGATCAAAGTACCAAGAGCAAACTTTTTTGATGGCATTCAAATTAGCAAAAGCGAGCAAAGCCTTTCTCTGGAGAGGAGTTTTTAAAAGAATGAATCTGGGAAAACAATTTGTACAACTGAGCCTTTCATATTCATGCTTTGGGCTACATGTATCAAAGCTAACTCTCTAATTGCATATATACATATATCCTGCCGCCAGCCCCCTGGGTGGCCCAAATTTTACAACCCATTGTGGCCCAAGTGTCGAAAAAGTTAGCCCACCCTGATCTACACTCTGATGAAATCCATAAGAGTATGGGCCGGACCAAAGCATGTAAACAAACCTCCGTCCTAACTTGGGATGGTCCAACCACAGCCCAGGTTCAGTTGTGATTGTAAGTCCTTAAACAGAAAGGCAGAGAGAGCAGTCTACATACAGCTCCTTTAAAGGTCCTATGTTACACAAAACTGACTTTGCTTTTGAGCTTTAAGTTGTGTTATAATGCTGTTATCTCCTATAAAAAACAAAAAAAAAAAAAAACATATCTAGATGTCTGTTTTGTTCATTCTCACATGCTTGAGTAAGTCTTTATTATTGGCCTGCAGAGATGGAACTAGGTCCTTGATTTGCAAAGTCTCAGGTGTGGCTCAAGTCTTTGAACTCAAGTCCCAAGTCAAAGACAGGCAAGTCCAAAGTCAAGTCCCGAGTCAGGGGCACCATTCTAGTCCAAAGTCGAATTCAAGTCCTCTGTTATGAGAGCTTCAAGTCATTTCAAGTACTGAATACAGCTTCTATTTCCATTTTCCCATCTGCTTTTTAAACTAGATTGTACTTCTATAAAAAGTTGGTGGTCGTACAATATACAAATCTCACTGTATTATGAGCAACCCAATAGAGAAAATGGGAAATGGCATTTCCAGTTTGGTCCTTTAAATCCAGCACACAGAAAGTATCAGCTGTATGGAAAAAAGTGTTTTCTTAAAGCTTTTTTTTTTACATTTATATTAGGAGGAGAATCATCAAGTCATCCTCATCCACACCACGCTCAAGTTCAAGATAAATCCTGAATGCAATGGCGTTCAAGTCCAAGTCCAGTTTTATGAAGTCTCAAGTAATCAAAAATAGTGGTAATCCTAGGGCTGAAATTATCCAAACATATTATAAAAAAGACAGTGGTGCACTTTCTGTATAATACCACTCAGTGACATCACAAGGTGGAACAGAGTGTTTTCAGTTTGATAAAAGAAACTCAGCATAAATATGCAGGGTTTGTGTGTTAAAACATGTGTGAATGAAACAAAAACACAACTCCAGGTCAGAAAATAGTTTAATATGGGCCCTTTAAATGAATTCCAAAAGCTGCCAGGGGCTGTTTGGTGCTGCAGATTGAAAATAAAAACTTAAAATAAGGAGCCACAGCATTAGGCTTCATCAGTTTTATGATTTTATTGTTCAAAATACCACAAATACTTTCAATATCTTTGTTAAAATAAAAATAATAATCTTTGAAATGACGCTTAACAAAAAAGAAAAAAACCCGGGGGCTACACGTTACTTCCGGTCACCGGCTCCACTAAACTACACGGCGCGCGCGGTGATTGGCTGGGATTCCACGTTGCTTAGTGACAGCCAATGAGCGTGGGCCCACGGTGAGCCTTTCCTGGCGGTACATATCAGGCAGAGAAGCGGCCGGGTGGATAGTCAGCGGGACAGTGCGTTTGTGTGAGCCACTCAAGACAAACAATGCTAACAACATGTCTCCATTTCTATTCGGTGAGTCAGTATGTTTGACTATCTTTCCGCAGATTACAAGCTTAATTGGACACGTTGTTATATCTGTATTTGCTGGACTTTTCTCTGCTAGCTTAAATGCAAAATTCATGGGACACAATGGTATTGGTAGGGCCCTTTGATGGAATTAGAATTAGACACACAAACCAGGATTTTTCGCCCTTTGTCGTGTCTAAATGTGCGTTTCAAATCAGGGTCTTCTTAGGATACTTATTTGCTTTCATTCTTGCAGCTCAGTGGTTTATATCCCTGCTAGTCACATGTTACATATAAGTTTAGTGACACGACCGGTGGCATTTGAATGACATCATCAGGTGAATGTTAGATTTGGTTTATTCTAAGCAGAGGTGGGTGGAATCCAAAATGTGCTCTCAAGTAAGAGTAAAACTCTGGACATTACTTCAAGTAGATAGTACAAAGCAATGGTGCAAGAGATTATCAAGTAAGAGTGAAAAGGAGTATTTGAGGAGAAAGTAAATAGTGGAAAAAGTGTTGAGTCTGGACATAACATCAGGTTATCATCTGAAGTGAATTAATGTGAAGGACACAACCCTAAAGATGGCACAATACTGCATCTGGTGTTTCAAAAAGATGCAGAAAATGAGACAAACAAAAAAAAAAACATCATCATTATTCATAAATTACAAAGTAAATCACTTCATTAAAAATATTAGTTCACTTCAACAAGGAGTAAAAAGTATAATTTATTAACTACTGATACAAAAACAAAGAGCAGATTTAAACAACAAAAAGTTCAAAATTATAAAAAAAAAAAAAAATCATGATCTGCGATAAATGAACAGCAGAATGAAACATTTTATTACTTAGTTTGCATCTGTTAATGCGTCACAGCAGTTATTATTCAAACTTTATTTAATTTTTAAATATTGTACAGCGCAAAATTTCCAGTAGTAAACATAAAATAGACACACAATAAATACTGGACCCCACCAAAAATAATTGTTCCAGCTTCATATATGAACGATAAGTCGATATAATAATTATTGTGAAAGGCCTAGCTGCTGGACAAGTACAGTTCCTTTAAAAACTTGCTTGATTAAATGTTATTGAGTACCACCTGTTCCTAGGTATCCATCAAATACAAATAGGGGGGGGGGGTAAGCAAACAGGGGCAAAAAAAACCTATATTTCCATCAATATTGACTGATCTCGAGAAGTGAATTAATGGACTCAAAACAAGACGGACTTTATATAAGTGCCATTTAAACAATCTAAATGTGGGTTAGAATAGATGACAGGCTTTCTCTTTTATCATTTTCATAGGCTAATTTCCACTTTAAAGGTCCAAAGCTCAAAATGCTCTGTTCCACTTTGTGATGTCATGAAGCAGTAGTGTTCAAGTTAACAGCTCCTTTAACTTTAGTTCAGTAGAGATTGGCAAATCCAGGGCTGAAATTATCCAAATGATTCTAGTGTGAAGGTGTGTGGAGTTTAAAACATAGTGGAACACTTCCGGTATCACCACATGACATCATAATGTGGAACAGAGTGTTTTCAGTTTGAGAAAGAACTCAGCCTAAATTTGTGTGTTAACATGTGTGAATATGAAACAAAACACAACTCCAGGTCTGTTTGTGAGGAGGAAACTACATTAGAACAGATGAGAAAACACGCGTAATATGAGCTCTTTAATATAAAACAGTACATTTTTTTTTTTTAAGTATTCCTGTTTTCATGTGTCTGATTCTTCTTCCCCTGTGGCAGGTTTTCTGGGCTGTTCCTTGGTCCTCTCTGCCCAGGCCTTGTACTCCTCCAGTGACGATGTGGTGGAACTGACCCCATCCAACTTCAACAGAGAGGTGCTCCAGAGTGATGCTTTGGGCTGGTCGAGTTCATATGCCCCATGGTAGGTCTATAACCCCGCCACTGTTAGGTCTAAACCCCGCCTGTTAGGTCTAAAAACCCCGCCCTGTTAGGTCTAAACCCTGCCCTGTGTAGGTCTGAACCCCGCCTGTTAGGTCTGAACCCCGCCCTGTTAGGTCTAAACCCCACCTTGGTAAGTCTATACCCCGTCCTGGTAGGTCTTGAGTTCAGTCACCATATTTCAGCCTCCTATTTAGTAAAAAAAATTGGCAAAGTAATCGTTTGAGGGCTAATCAGAAAAAAATATACACATACACTTTTCATTTCAATATAAATGGACTCTACTATAAAAAAAAAAAAACCATACTGCCCCATAAACAAACTCAACAAGGAACAAGTCAAGATCTTTACGAGCAGGGTCCAAAGCAGAGACTCCATTTTTTTCCTTAAAGTTAGTTCTTAAGTTCTCTCGGTCGTGCGTTTTGGCCATTGCTCTGCTCTGCTTCTCTGAATTCCTCAGGAGTGCCTCTACATGACTTAAGTCCTGTCCTCAAGCTGCAGGTGGAGCCCCAATAAAGCCATAAAACTCCACACTCTGTCAATTGTAATTCTCACATCATTATCTTTAGTAACATTGTTGTTTTTATGGTCAATTCTACCAGTTGAACTTTGTATTTTTTAGAAATGACCCCAAATGCATAATGATTTTGCCAAAATCTGAATACATTCTCATATATTTATTTGACTCTTCTCAGGTGCGGTCACTGTAAGAAACCTGGCCCCAGAGTGGAAGAAGGCGGCGACTGCCCTCAAGGTAGATCCATGTGCTCTCGTATCGTGGTCCCCAGATTGTATTCTGGGCTCCGGGTTACATTCAGTCAGATAAGAGTCCTTGAGCCTGTAGACATAAACAAATAGATGGTGCAATTTAATATGGTGCGACTACAAGGAAGTGGCTAGTCGAAAAAAAGTAGAAAAATGATAAAGGAGAGGGCTCCGGTGGAAGGCAAACTTCTCAAATTCTAATATGGTGCGGACTCAAGGAAGTGGCTAGTCGAAAAAAAAAAAGTAGAAAAGATGATTGGTTATCTTCACCTCCTGAATGTTAAGTGGGACTTAGCCTTGTGTAAAAGCCATCGTCAACACCTTGGGCAAACGAAGCTTCTTTTCCAATGAATCCAACCACAATATCTGCTGTTTAATCAATAGACATTTGTCCTGTCCCCGTCTCAGTTTAACATCCTATATTACACAAACGGACTCTTGTGAGCTTTAAGTCATGTTTTAATGTTGTTACCCATCAAAAAACACGTCCCGGAGTTGTGTTTGTGTTTCATTCACAACATGTTTGAGTAATCCTTTTATTATTAGTCTGTCTACATCTCACAACGCTCTGTTCCACCTTGTGATGTCATGAAGTGGTATATTTCAAGTTATAACAGCTCAGTTACCTTTAGTTCAGTAGAGATTGGCAATACCAGGGCTGAAATGATCCAAATGATTCTACTGAAGGTGTATGGAGTTTAGAAACACAACTCCTGGTATGTTTATGATGAGAAGAAACAATATTATAACAGATCAGAAAATGGTGACTATATGGGCCATTTAAATACTACAGGGTCATCCATATTTCCAATCTAAAACGCAGTACTCTTGAGTGTTTCTTTGTCAGTCAGCCGCTGTGAGAACTTCCTAATATGAGCTGCACAGATCCATGTTTGAGTGTTGCACAGGGAGCAGGGAGGTGTGATGTGGGCGGTGCTACTCATCAGTATTCATGTTCTTCATACAAACACGTCCTCACCTCAGTTAATCGACTTTTACACAAGGCTTAACTCCTCCTTCAAATCTGTGACACATATTGTACTGTGCAATAACTTCATTTAGCAAAAACAAAAAGTCAAGATTTTTCCGCTTGCAATGAGCCATCACAGTTGATTCGGTTTTATTTTCTATTTAAAAACAGTTTGAATTATGTCTTTCAGTCCTAATTTTTATTAATGAGAACAACACGCACTGTTAATAAGGGCCACTTTCACAAGCCATCACATTTCCTCTCCAAACAGAATCTTGTGTCTGCTCCAAACCACATGATTTTACTGCCAGAGGATTGTTTGTAGGACACCTCTGATCACTGACCATTGCACAACTCTAATGTGATTGTAGAGCCAAAAATATAATACAATATTGTTTTGGATAGACAACAAAAAATAGGAGGGGCTAGACCTTTAAGTTTTAGATGTCATCCATGGATATTTGAGTATTTTAGTGATATCTCCCGAGCCCTTTTCAAACCCTCTTATGGTCAGCTGTAAGATCTTCTGTCCAATGCTCTGCCCAAAGCCTACGTCATCCCTGCTCCCACACGACAGTTCTGCATAATATACAAAAAACATGATACAAATCTGTACACAGCAACTTGAAAAACCTGATGCGATGTGCAGTAGTTTTATTAGTGCTGTAATAGTGCTCAAAAAAGGGAGGGATTTGACAGAGGGGACAAAGGTTGTGGAGACTGTGTATAAGAGCATCAAAAACAAAAGTTAAACTCATAAAACATGTGAATACATTGTTTTCAGAGAATACAGCATTTTCAAAACCATAAAAGCGAACATGCTCTAAATGTTATGTATAAGCAGTTAGTATCTCATAAAAAAGTGCAACAGCCCCATCTTTAAGGTAAAATTCAATGAAGGCAGCCAACATTAAGAGTTTTCTCACAACTTTTTATATTTCTCAAGTAAATATTATGAAATGTATATTTTTTAAGAGTGCTGTATAAACGCCCAATGGCTGTAAGTGTAACCCATGACGACAATATAAGACTGTTTTTACACTGAACAGTCACAGTAATAGTGTGGTATATTGTTCCTGTGTGCAGGTGTGGTGAAGGTGGGAGCTGTGGACGACGCAGACGAGCACAAGTCTTTGGGAGGGACAGTACGGCATCAGAGGCTTCCCCACCATCAAGGTGTTTGGAGGCAATAAGAACAAGCCTGAAGAGTACCAGGGTAAGAGCACATCACTGAGCACAGATCTACCCACAATGCAGGAAATTACACTTATTTTTTTAAATGTTAGCTGCTTGGTGGGACCTTGGTGTTACTTATTTTCTTAAGTATAACACTCGACTCACAAGTCTCATTCAAACGCAGTGAATGAGTTGTGAACACTTGTTTATTGTAAGTCCAGATGACTGGGTCACTTGTGTTCGCCTTCTAAAATTGAGCTCCAAAATATTTTTTGGGTCATCTACATAAGCCTTAGGCGTAGACTACATCCATTATTAAAACTGTATGAAAAGAGGGCACCCTGTTTGTAGACACATGTTTACATAACTTAAAATGTCCTGGAAAATTGGTGTGGGAACCCTTTTTCACTTTCACTTAAATCTATAATAATTGACCTAATGTTGGAAATATTGCTTGACAATGCACTTAAGTCACTTGGTGAGTTTCTAGATCATGTTTACTCCAACTGTGGCACATTCACATGAATTACAAAGTGATGTGTTCACGTTTTTCTGTTATTTTTTGTTTGAGCATTTCTGTTTCCACATTCCAGGTCTCCTTTAGTACACTGCTGTAGATCAGTGTTGCAGTTTGCAGGTGCCCTGTAGTTTAGACTTGTTCAGTTGCATTAACTGTCCTGTTGACGGTGCAGGTGGTCGTACCAGCCAGGCCATCGTGGACGGAGCCCTGAACGCCCTCAAGTCTCTGGTGTGAAAGACAGACTCAGCGGGAAGACCGGGGGCTCGAGCTACAAGCAGGTCTGTCACACACACAGAGGGACATC
The DNA here is from genome assembly GCA_019594935.1 of Periophthalmus modestus. Taxonomy (NCBI): domain Eukaryota; kingdom Metazoa; phylum Chordata; class Actinopteri; order Gobiiformes; family Gobiidae; genus Periophthalmus; species Periophthalmus modestus. The sequence goes on along the minus strand of JAIEZT010001117.1, from coordinate 12,717 downwards.
TGGGTATCCTGTAGCTTTAATATTCATGCTCAAATACTTTGTTTAAGTCACAACTGGTTAAAAATGATAGGATTTCTGCACTTATTTAGCAACCAAAATATTTTGTTATTTTCAGAATCAGGTCAAATCCATAACTTTATTCTGACAAACAGCCATTCACTTTAAGTCCTCAACACATGTTTTTAAATACTTTAATATTTTTTACCTTGTAGTTTTATTTAACATTGCAAAAATCACATAGATGAATATATTTTTTAAACTTTAGGCACTTTACCTGATGGACTGTCTTCAGTTAATTTTTAAAACAGTTTGCAGTGATCTTAACTACCTCACTTGCATAATGTATTCAGAGCATCCCAATTATTCACCACAATGAGCTTCTAAGCAGTTTTCACAACTTTCAGAGACAACAGTGGAGTTCTTTTTGTCATGGTAAACCTGACAGCAACCAGCATGCTAACCACGAACCTGCCTCACTTCCTGATTTGTGGCTGATAAAAACACTGCTCCTCTTACACAATATAAATTTCTGTCCTGGGGCAAGACAGTTTCTTTATTCAGGACATTTCAAACTGTTGATGGACCATTAAAACAAGTGGAGTCCAAATGGTGACTCCACCCTGCTGCTGACAAACGCCGCCTGTGTGTGCGCCGTCTGACCCAGTGCTGTGTTTCAGAGCGGAGGACGAGGTGGAGGCAGTGAGGGCAGTGGAAAGGATGTGGGATGGGGAGCTCAACAGATGATAACTTCGATAAACTGGTCCTGGCAGTGACGATGTTTGGATGGTGGAGTTCTTCGCCCCGTGGTGTGGACACTGCAAGAAGTAAGACCACTGTTCACACGGGCTCGAGGATTTCACCACATCATTTTACTGTTAGTTACTATGAAACAAAACAAGACCATTTTATGAATATTCAGTTATGATAGACAAAACTTGGACAAACGTTACATTTGGAGATCAACCGATACAGGTGTTTTCATGGCTGATGCCGATTGTTTAACACACTCTTTTTTTGGTTGGATGAAAATGTATTTACACTGTATAGTAGAGACCAATGTGATACTGATTAAGAATCCAGAGAAACCAGTGGCCAATCGGCTCTGCCGATATTTTGGGCTGATATGTAGGGCCTATTTTGATAATTTTCCTCAAATGATTGAATTTGAATTTAGTACAAAACTCATCCACAGCCTGTTTTACTACAGATTGGATTGGAAAAGCTGTTCTGCAGTAACATCTTTGCACTGAAGTGTTCAAACTAAGCTTTATACATACATATATTATGCATATTTAGGCAACTAGTTTGGCCAAGCAAAAAATATTGTCCACTGTGGCAGATTTAAGGCCGATAAACAGATGTAAGTAGAGATGGGCTGATATATGAACTTTTCTAGCACGTTTTATTTAGTTCATATTTCATCATCAGTTCTCTAGTATGACCAGCTTTATCAAATGAAACACTTTCTGAACAATGGTCAAGAAAATGCAACAGACAAACTTCACACTAAAAATAATCGAAATCAGCCTAACATATCGGCCTAAAAATATCAGCACAGCTCATCAGCCATCAGTTTCTCTGGATTCTCGACGCGTGTATATGTGTATGTATGTATTACACTTTTATCCAACCCACAAATTCATTTATTTATTTATTTTTTTATGCCTGTGGTCTCATGCGGCATCAAGTTCATCCAGAATATGTAGCACTTAAAGAAGTTATGTGCAAAGTATCAATATTAGCTATTTTTTTTCACATTATCAGATGAAAAGTATCAACTGGAAAAATTTTATGATATGTCCCAGAAGCCTTTGCTGTCACATGGTTGTAGTTGCTGTAGTGTTGAGTTTCCATGTTTGTGTGGTGCAGTCTGGAGCCTGAGTGGGCGGCGGCCGCGTCCTCGGTGAAGGATCAGACCAAAGGCAGAGTGAAGCTGGGAGCAGTGGACGCGACAGTGCACCAGGGCCTGGCCAGCAGATACTCGGTGAGCAATGTGTACAGGGGACATCTAATGCCTCTGGATTAGTCTTTTGTTCAAATGTATTTGTTGTATGTAGATCCGAGGCTTCCCCACCATTAAGATCTTCCGTAAAGGAGAAGAGCCTGAGGACTATCAGGGGGGGCGCTCTCGAGGCGACATCATCAACACCGCTCTGGACCTGTTCTCCGACAACGCCCCTCCTCCTGAACTCGTGGAGGTCTGTGATTTTTCTCATCATAAAATAGATTTGATCATTCAGCAAAACAAATAGGAAGTCACATTAACATTTTTTGAAGATGTTATTGTGTCAGTGGCATAAAGTAGTTTCAGTATTCTCATTTATTGCAGTATATCTCTGTAGTAATTCAATAATGTAAAATGATCCCGGTTAACCATTTTTGAATAGATGGTATCATTAAAAGGTCTGAACTGCAGTACATAATTTACTGGTATTGGTGAATAATTAGCCATAGAAGTCACTTTTTCAAACTCTTACAGCTCAAATGTAGCTATATCACATAGAAAATACCCCAAATCTAAAACTTTTACAAATAAAAAGTGCTTAAGATAAATATTGTGCCCTAAAATCTATTGTTTCCAGTTCATATATGGAACGATGCATTGATTGTATTTATTGTATTTATCCTGACAGGTCTCGCTTATTAGTGTATTCATCTAGAAAAACAGACATCCATCAGTCTGTGTGTTTTTATATTAAGCAGTATGTACAGTGAAGTATTGAAAGTTTTTATGATTTCCTTCTTCTCACGTGATGGGATGGTATCTGTGGTAAAACATTTATCATACTTTTACATCAGTTAAGTGGCAGTTTGTGGGAAAAAGCTGAGAAGAAAAGTACAAAAATACAGGAAGTAGTGAAGCGTTCTCTATGTGGAAATCTGCATCCAAAAAATGCAGAGACGGTTTACCATAAGGAACAGTTTTAGGGACAGCTTAAAAACCTTGAAATAACAAAATAAGGGTTTTTTTTTTTTTTTTTTTTTATTTTTTTTTAGTCTAATAAAGTTTTGGCCCTGGTTAACATTATGTTGTAATGTAAAGTTCCGTAATTAACTAGCAACCATGTCATATCTGCTACTCACATCCAACCAGGAAAGTAAAATATAAACTTTAGCAAAATAAAATAAAACAAACAAACACAATTTTTTTCGTAAAATCTCAAATAAAATGTTATGTCTTGGTGCAGTCAGTCGTCTAACCCGTCATATGCGTCTTAACTGCTAACCATCTGCTTTTTGTTTGATTCAAATAATTTAAGTCCATTACATGATGTCAGACGCCAACAGTATCGTTGTCTTTGTTCCAGATCATAAATGAGGACGCTTTGAAGAAGACGTGCGAGGACAGTCAGCTCTGCGTGATCGCCGTGCTGCCTCACATCCTGGATACAGGTAAACACTTTCACTTTGTTTCAGCAGTGCCTCCGGGGTCATTTGGGATTCATAGAGCTGTGGCTACGTACTTAACCCGTGCGTGTGGTTTAGGGGCTGCTGGGAGAAACGACTACCTGGATGTGATGATGAAGATGGCTGACAAGTACAAGAAGAAGATGTGGGGGGTAAGGCCTGGTGTCTCAGTGTTTATAAAAGACCAAAATGTTTAATACTGATGCAAATAGACAATTAAAGTGGTTCTCACACCCTAGTTACACCTAAATATTTGGTGTTCCAAGTAACGCGTGATCTAAACCTGGACTATATCTGATATAAATTTGGGTAAAAACATGGTCTAAAATGAGACTAACTCAAAGGAACACAAAACCTTTATTGATTTGTCCCGAGATTAAAAAAAATTAAAAATAAATCATCCCACTTCCACTAGGGCAGTGCACACCAGATTGACAAATACTAGATTATTACAGAAGGAGAATGGGGAGCTTACTTAAAAAAAATATTAAATGGCAAATGGTCACATTATTATACAGCGCTTTCCCACCAGTGTACGTAGGACAGTGGGGCACGGGGGGGGTTAAGTGTCTTGCCCAAGGGCACACTACGGAATTGCACTGCCAACCTGTGAGTCAGTTACTGTTACTCCATATTAGGTCGTTTCTCACCCAACTAAAGGAAATCGCATTATTAAACCTTTACATAAACTAGCTTTATTACTGTACGTGTTGTGTGTAGGTGGCTGTGGACAGAGGCTGGCGCTCAGATGGATTTGGAGGCCGCTCTGGGCATCGGGGGCTTCGGGTACCCCGCCATGGCCGCCATCAACACCAGGAAGATGAAGTTCGCACTGCTCAGAGGCTCCTTTAGCGAGACGGGCATTCACGAGTTTCTCAGGTACATTCTAACACGCTTTAGTCAGATTACACATATTTACACATATTTACACACAAAATCAACCCAACCTGTCAACGTGTGTGTGCTGCAGGGAGCTGTCGGTCGGCCGTGGATCCACCGCCACGCTGGGAGGAGGAAACATGCCCAAGATCAGCTCTGTGGCGCCCTGGGATGGAAAAGATGGACAGGTTTGTGCTCTCATTGGTTTACTGTCGGATGCCCTCCCTGTCTCCATGGGGTCTTATTCTGTGTAAAAGCTGCTAACCCTGCAGATTACACCTCTACAAACATGTTCTGAGATGTTCCCATGTGTCAGATGCCCTGTCTGAGAACATAGTTTTGATATTGATCCAAATCTCGTTCTTTTTTCCGCAGGAGCTCCTTTGGAGGAGGAGTACGACCTCAGCGACGTAGACCTGGCGACGAAGACTTTGACAAAGATGAATTATGAGCTCAAACCTGGACTAAACCCGGACTGGACCAGGTCTGGGGCTGGTCTTTGCTCCCACAGGACACGCCTCCCCTCTCCCGTGGACGAATGGGAGGCCGGGACCTGCAGTTACTGAAATAACTCCTCCGAGACCTGTCTGAAACCCGGGCCGTCTGTATTTTGTCACAGCGGGTCAAATGAACTTCACACAAGAACTCATGTTTCTACTCCACTCTCTTTTATTTAAACGGGGTTAGAGTGTTTCAGAGGGCGAGGCTACAGCGCACACAGATGAAGTCAAATGTGAAAACACTTGGGAATGATTGCACTAAGGTAAATATTTGAACATCTATGGAAAAAAATAACTCTATCCATGTTTAAGGTGCCTTCTGCTCTGGCTCTCCTTAAGTTTGTCCTGTGACTCGACACGACACCCACTCAAAAACGCACCTTGAACCAAAATGTCGAAATAGTCCAAATTGTCACACAACTGAATGTCTGCGGGTTAAGAGGGTAAAACTGGCCTGATTCCACAAAATCTGTAACACATATTTGAGTATATTTCAACTTCTCAAAAATAAGTTGATTTGAACGGTTAAAGACGCACTATGGAACTGTCGGGGTGGCTGCTTCTCGCCTGTCGCCATGGAGGTTGCTTTGCCCTGGAAAGTTCCTCGCGAGCTGACCTATAGCAGTGGTGGAACGTAACAAAGTAAAAGTAGCATAGAACTGTACATGAGTAAAGAGATCTGAAAATTGTACTTAATTGTAGTAAAGTTAAAAGTATCCAATTTAAAATTCACTGAAGAGCAGTATGTACTTTGTACTGCACTGCACTTGTGAACATGACTGAAAAGTTCAAGTATTTTTGAGAACTACTGAACTGAAGGTTGTGAAATACTTTAACTTTTTACTCTAAGAACATTTTTAAACAGGTACTTTAATACTTTTTCTTAAGTAGATTTTTTTTTTGTGTGTGATACTTTTACTTGAGTATTTATTTACTCCGGTATGTGCACTTTTACTGAAGTAACATTGAGTACTTCTTCCACCACTGCACATATTCTAGCCAAGGTTGTTTAGCACTGCCAAAGCGTTTAATGCCATACTGCGGAACATTCCAGGCAAAGCAATCTTCAACATCTTCACGCAGACGAGCAGCTGGTGTAATTCAATAAATGTACAGATTGTAGTCATGGGCAGATCATTTCAATTGAAACAAAGAATAAAATGTTAAATCTTTATGTACAAATGAAATCTAGTCAAAATTACTGAAATTATGATAAAAATTTTAGCTTGTGTAGAGTTTTTGCATTTTCTTTACAAAATGGCACTTACCTGTAAGCCAAACGTAATGAAATGAGTCAAATAGTGCAAAACTTTTAGATCTCAACGCAAAGGTTCATTTAAGTCATCACACACTACAGGATCATAGTCTCTGAATTCTCGGGACGTGGCCTAAATTTGGATATTTGGTTCTGATTTTGAATCCGCTGCTCTCCTCATGTGTTTTTGCGACTCTGAGCTGCTATTATATTGTAATCGTAAAACATCACCACGGCAACTTCCAACAAAAAAAAGTGTCTAGGACTGAGTGGTGCACACAGAGGCGCAAGATACAAACTCAGGAAATGACTAAACTACAGTATTTTCCAGATTATAAGTCGCACTTTTTTTTCATATTTTCATAGCTGGGGGGTGCGACTTATACTCTGGAAAATATGGTAATTTAAAAATAAATTTCAGGCCTCACCTTCTCATCCATATTATTCTCCGCAAATAATGGCGCCCAGTCCAGTTTGAAGTGTTGTTCTAAAGTAAAAAGGTGAGAGTAGATCCCCACGTGTGTTTTTATGTAAATCAGGCTGAAGCTGCTGCTACTACAGTAAACACGACTCTACTTCCTGTTTCATTTATCGCCTTTTGTGCATTTAAAAAAATTTATCTGAACTACTGCACCACTTTTCACAAATGACGCAGTGCAATATCGATTTAAGACTGAAATAATCCTGTTGTTTGTGGTGGCCTTAAGATGCTCTGAATTCAAGTCATTTTAACCAAGGCGAGATGTTCAGTTTTGGCAGTGTTAATCCTGATGCTCACTTCACAAATTATGACCTGTTTTAAATGATTCAGAAGATTAGATTGTCTCTGTCCATCTTTCTCTTTCTTCTGACTCTCTCTATGGCTGATGATGTGATCGGTCTGTACCCGGGGGAGCAGGCAGGGTCTTTGGGGTCCAGGAATTTGACCCTCTTCCTGTTTCTTGTTTACACCCGTTTGAGGCGTCTTGCCGCGGGCCCTGAAATCTGTCTCCGGGCCGTACCTCTCCCATGTGGTGGTTTTGAGTTTGAGCTGTGCGTCTGGCCTGCTGTCCGGGGGGTTGGGGGGAATAATGTGGGACAACTTCTTGTGTAGATTTTTCTTACACGACTTTATTTGAATTGTGTGAACCAAATGACATTTTTGTTACAAAAATAAAAAGGACTAAAAACCAGCCACAGTCTTTGGTGCTTACATAAAACATTTGTACACAACTGGAGAAGGGTAAAGCGCATGCAAAACGGTTGCTCCAAGAAGAGAGAAAGCCACTGGAAAAAAACACTGAAGCCACTTAAAACTACACTGTGGAGCTTTTCTGCTGGAGCGTCTGCCACCTCTGTCTCTGATTTAGTATCGATACCTGCTCAAATGAGGATCTAGTTTCAATACTAGTTTTAGTATCAATTAGTATCTGATTTGAGATACTGCTGACAACCCTGTTATGGTGATCTCCAGGGAGACAAGCAGCTGATGCCACTAGGCCAAGTTACTGGTCAGATCTGCGGGAGAGGCGATACTACTCACAGTCCAAGGTATTTTTGAGCAATAAAAACACTTTGCGTAAAATGTTAAATGCCATAACGTCTCCATGGTGTCATCAGAAAAGTTACACAGTGCACATTTAACAAGGTGGGTGATATATAGGGATGAAAGCTACTCTGAAAAGTACATTTATTTGAATAATTTTAAAAAGAAATATAGTGAGAACTGGCCACCGCTGCACCTTTACTCTGGTCTGTCCTTGTGCCGTGAACGCTGTGTCGACTAAGCAGCGGTGGAAGAAGTACTTCAACTTTGTTAAGTAAAAGTACAGATACCAGAGCGAAGACATGCTCAAGGGAAAACGTCTACTTAAATTAAGTAAAGTATTAAAGTGCTTGTTTAAAAAAATGTACTTGAGGAGTAAAAAGTAAAAAGTCAAAGTATTTTTTGCAGCTTCAAATGTGGATTTGGTTCAAAAGAAACAACCGATCCCGAATTTTTTTGCAGTTTTTATTTGTATATTTTGTTTGCTCAAATTATGAATGTGTTCAAATAAACTCACAGGCCTCAAATAATAATGATAATTATCAAATACTTTTACTTTTCAGTCCAGTTAAAAAATGTAGTGGAGCAGGAAGTACAGATACTGCTCTCAAATGTACTCAAGTAAAAGTGAAAAGTACAGTACAGATACTTAAAATGTTTACTTTTCAGTACTTTAATACTTTTACTCATCACGTTCGACCAACTGCCTTAAAGATGATCGTGAAATCCCATTTTAACCATGTGCCAAAAAATCAAATGTTTATAATAAAACCTGTATCTGACAGCGTCAGGAAAATGAAAAAAGCTGCAAAAAGAAATGATAAAAGTAAAGTTAAAAGCTAAGTTTGGTGCAATACTTAAACCTCAGCTAAGACTTTTACAGGCACATTATGACGGTAAGAAAAATATAATGAATCCAAAATACTGAGAGGACTGAGTGTGAATCACCCGCCCCTGCACTTAAAGGAACTGTACGGTGTCCTGCACTCCTACTGCTTTAACTGTGTCCTCCTATCACATCTGAACCTCCAGAAGCAAGTCCAATGTTTTTGAAATTAAAAATAAATCAGCATTAGAATCCTTATCAGTAAAAGCTCTATTTGATGTGAACACGTTTACCTCGTATCTGCAGAGATATGTCAAGTTTATGGAGTTTAAAAATCCAAATACAGCTCCTTTCACTCTGTATTTGGGTCAAAGTTTACACAGATCTGTAATTAGCCGCCTTCTCAGAGCAACATGAGCAGAATCGTAACACTTCAAAGTCTGTCAGTATAAATACAACGTATGGCACTGGATCGATGTGAAAAGTATCAGTGACGAGCTCTGCGGAGGGGCGTGTCCTTGTCTCGTGTCCACAGGAAGGCTAACCACGCTATGCAGTACGGCGGGATGTGATTTAAGCTTTTTTTTTTTGTTTTATGTCCGGACTATGATGAGGAACAACATGTACTCTACATGTAGTTTACATTGAACTCTAAAGCCTGTGAGAGCTGTGAAAAGCGCTTATAAAAAACTCATCCTGGTGAAATAATGAGGATGCTTGAATGTTTTGGGATCGCTGCAAATCATTAAAAAGCTCTACTTCTGTTTTCCGTGCTTTTAAGACAATAAAAATCAGGGTCCCACCAGGGGAAAAACCATGTACGACTAAAACATGACGCTACATCATTAGATAACTCGTCTGCAGTTTGGCAGTGGTTCAGTCAAATACTCGAGTTTTGTGTCCATCAGTGATGTTGTTTTATGGTAACCGGGGTTTAAAAGCGGACAAGAACTACCGCACACAGTGAGGACTCATGCAGAAGTCCCGCAGAGAAACCTTCAGCCGGTGTGTCCTCTCCAGAGTGTAAACATGACGGGACATTGAGGGGCAGGAGGGACAAGAGGGGGACACGAGAGACAAATGAGGGGACAAGAGGGAGAGAAGGGATAAAAGGGGGCAGGAGTGACAGGAGAGACAGGAGAGGACAGGAGGGATATGAGACACAGGAGGGACCATGATGGAGAGGACGGACATGTGGAAGAGGATGGATACAAAAGGCAGGCAGGACACGAGGGACAGAAGGGAACAACAGGTGACATGTAGGACATAATAGACACAGGAACAGAAGGACATGGGGGACACGGGGGACAGAAACCGTGACATGCGGACATGAGGGACCTGAGGAACACAAAAACACAGTGGACATGGGACACAGGAGAAACATGAGGAGGGAGATGAGGAGGGACATGGGGGACATAGGGGACAGGAGGGACATAAATACCTGAAGGACATAAAAATGAAGATGGGAGACACAAAGAATAAGGGGAGGAAACAGGACGGTCATGAGGGACAGATAAGGGGCTCACGGGGAGGGGAAATGGGGAGGGACATGTGGGACAGTCCGGAGTGTCGGCTCAGAGCTGGCGAGCCGCGCCTGCTCTGATGCAGCAGGCGCACGATGGAAGGGTCACTTTTTGGCACCACGAAATGAACTCGGTACTCCAACGATAGGCGTCTGTAGACAGACAGAGAAAGAAAGAGACAGAGGAGAGAGGACAGAGGGAGAGGGAGACAAAGGGAAAGAGGACAGAGGGAGAGACAGAGAAAGAGACAGAGGGAGGGAGACAGAGGGAGACAGAGGGAGACAGAGGGAGAGACAGAGAGACAGGAAAGAGCCAGAGGGAGAGACAGAGAGAGGAACAGAGGGAGACATAGACAGAGAGAACAGAGAAAGAGACAGAGAAAGAGACAGAGGGAGAGGGACAGAGAGAGGCAGAGGGCGAGACATAGACAGAGAGAGTGAGAGAGAGCAGAGGGCCAGAAACGAGGAGGGGGAGGAAGAGGAGGTGAGAGAAGGTAGAGACAGACAGAAGAGGGGAAAGGACAGGGGAGAGTGTGGGGGGAGGGTAAGGAGAAGAACAGAGGAAAGAAGGAAAAGGTAGAAAGGAGTTAGAGGAAGGGACAGAGATGGGGGGTGGGGGTTTGAGAGGAGAGGGATGAGGAGAGGAGAGAAGGGAAAGACCAGAAAAGAGGCAAGGAGCGGAGGAGGGGAGAGGAGAAGCGAACCTAGCGGCAAAGGTGAGGGTTGGGAGGAGACAGAAAGGGAGAGGGAGAGAAGGAAGAGAGAAAGGAGAGCGAGAGGACGAGGGGGGGAGAGCCGAAACCCCCCCCAGGACAGACAAAATAAGTGACTGTGAGTCACACAGCTAGAGGCTCATTTCAACTATTGTTGAGTCAGTCTATTTCTGAGTTGAGTGACTGAGAATTAAATAAATGTACATAGTGTCCAGTTCAACCAGCAGGTGGGGCTGTTGTGCTTTGGTTCCACAATACAGTCAGTGGACACAGAAGGTCCTAGATTACACAAAAATGGACTCTTGTGCCGTTTAACCATGTTATAATGTTGCTATCCTCACAAAAAAGACCTGGAGTTGTGTTCGCTCATTCACACATGTTTGAGTAACAGTTTTATTATGATTTATTATTATTATATTCTTATATTATCATTATTATTATTATGATTATTATATTATTATTATTATTATTATTATATTATTATTATTGATTATTTTATTATTATTATTATTAATTATTATTATTATATTATCAGTATTATATTAGTCAGGATTTAGTTCTGGTTAGTACCAGTTTTGATGTCGGAATGTGTGTGGACGCTCTCTGAATGTGGTGCTATCACCAAAATGTAAATACTCTACAGGTAGATATTAAATGAGACCAGAACCACATAGTATAATAGTTGCAGTGGGAGCGACCTGGGGAAAGAAGGGCCTGATTGAGTCTGTTATTAATGTCTTAATGAAATGTAAATTGGGTGTAATGTTCACTACTTGAAGGATCATGTACACGGGTTAATATAAACATTTTAAGACCAAAATGACAAGTCTGACAGCAGCAGTTACAGAGAGAGGGGCCAAGCGATGTCGAGTCAATTTAGGAATGAAGTGTTTGCCATTCTCACATTCCCAATTTGGAAACGCGGCGGCTAGCGTGTTAGCTATGGGCATTTAATATAGAGTTCTCTGGTCTCACCGTCGTTGTCGATCGTCCATCTGTCTGAAGATCTGGTCGTGCGTTTTCTGGAAGTGGATTCATTCTAAGGCATTCTTCATCCTGACGACACCATCTGGTAAATGGCTGGTGGGTCACATTGAACAGACGTCAGTGATGGAGAAACACTCAAGAGGAGAATGTATAATGGGTGTTGTGTATGATCAAATAAAATATAAAAAGACTGTGAAATTAATCAACAGCTTACTTGTTATTTGTCAGGACAATGATGTGTTTGATTGTTTTACTTTGGTAAATAAAGTTTAAAGTATTAAAGCTGTAACCTAATTTGTGACACATCCATGAGAGATGAGCTAGAAACATGATTACACTCATGTACACAAGCATAAGGTTACAAGCTGTGTGAGATATCTTTTAACTTTTACACTGAACATGAGACCCCAAGATACAAGGACCAAAGATCGATGGCAGAAGTGGCTGAAATGGGTTTCCTCGGTGGCTGGGCCCTCCTTAGAGAAAGGGCGTGAGGAGCTCAGTCACACAAGAGGAGCTCAGAGTAGAGAGCCGCTGCTCATCCAAGTAGAGAGGTAGCCAGCTGAGGTGAGTTGGGCGTCTTGCTCAGGATGTATAAATCTGCTCGTTGTGATTGTGTCTAGTGGCATAAAGTTCAGTATTCTCGTTTTGGCGTCTATATTTACTCCACCCAGAAGCAGATGCAGAGATTAGAAGTCTGTTTTTCACAAACATCTACCAGGGACCCTTTTATAGTGATACTAGAAGGTGAAAGTTTATGACAGATGTCCAGATATTTGCAGAGTTGAGGTGAAATCCATGAAATCTATCATACCAGGTACGAGTCACGCATGTTAATATGATAGATTATCTTCTATCTTAGCTTTAGATAAATAATTGTCTGACATTTAATTAACTACAAAAGCCACCAAACAGCACCTTTTCATTGTACACAATTCATATCTGCTCCATCGGAGCTCAAAATTTATTTTCTCGGTATTCAGACACAATGTCATTCATGTCCATAGTTAAAAAAGATAAGAAACAGGATTACATATAACAAGGCAACCAAATGAGTCCAGATAAGTTAGTCCACAGTCTGTATATAAACAGACATTAGCTA
>JAIEZT010001116.1:0-21033 GCA_019594935.1 Periophthalmus modestus | reverse complement strand
GCTTATAGAGTCACCTGACCCTAAATTACGTAGCTACGTACCAACTCCCCAGCCTCATCCGTCTTCAGAACAATAGATCCTAACGTTCATTCGCCCCCCAGCGAACGCCTACTTCATACAGTCATACGTTCAGCGCTCGTCACTTGATAGAAATGCTGGCTCCGGAGGTGAAGCCCTGCCCCATTGTGGAGAGGATAGTCCACGTTTTTTTCGCCCCGGGACGGGACGGGGGTTGAGGCGAGAAGCGAAGGACGATGGGTGAGGCTTTGGTGGGATATCGACGATGATGGAGCTCACAGTGAATTCGGTGGAGAGGACAAAGGTAAAATCCTCAAACTACGTTAGACAGTACTTGTGTTTGTAGCAACCTGCTTTTGGTGGTCAGACATTATATTATATTATTTTATATTACACGTTCTTGACATTTTGGGACTTTTGATCAGAAATGGCTATTTTTTTAAAACATATTTATTCAGATTATCAGCAAATGAAGGACTTTGAGCACACAACTATACCCCCCACCCTCGAATTCGCAGTTTGAGCATTTGTCCATTATGATTTATAATTTTCCTGTTGTACAACTTAAACCAATGCTATATTTAGTGATTTAGCCCTAGCAAGACAAGCCAAGTTTGTTTTGCACAATGGTAGACAAAAGTCATTCAACCGTGCTTTACAGCGTAAGAAAGACCATTAAAATCACAATACAGCAAATATCAACCCGTAAATAATCATCGATGAATTAACATTTTAAAAGGGAAGATTGCAGAATAAAACCTCTTAGAGCAGAGATAAGTCACTCAGCATTTATGTGTCTCTCTCCCCGGCAGGTGCTAGTCTGGTAGTGCAGGTGAAACCTACACAAGTGCCTTCTGCCGTACAGTCAAACCAAAAAGGGACTTTTGAAGAGCATTATTCCGCCAGGTCACAAGGGGATGCGTTCGTTTAGACCCTGTCGCTGTGTGGCAAAAGGGTCACAAGTACAAGAGCCATCTGCGAAGGCACGCTTTCAGTGTCTACGAACCTGGTTACGGTGTGTTAAAAGGCCTATGTCAGGTGTAACGATATCTCATTAGTCTTGGATTAGGCAATTGAAAAATATAGGGATGGCACAATATCAGATTTTAGGTCGTATTGCTGTAAAAAATAGGTCAGGAAGTTAAGTGAAAATTATTCAGATAATGACACACAGTAGCCTGAAGATCACTTTCACATTATCGACATTATTGTTCTATGTGACCAACTTGGATAATGTGAAAAACAGCCAATCCCTTACTTCTTTGGGAGTGTGTATTAATTAACTTTAGATTTTTGTGGTCGATTTATTATTTCTTCGTTGTTACGGTATATGTAACAATATTCTTTAACTTCCATGCTTTACTCTGGCATTCTATATTTTTATGTTGTGAGGTGAGAACATGATGAATTGTACCTATTTTATGTTTGTTTTTGTAACTTTTTTCCCTCTTACGGGCAGGTTCACAAAGACTGCGGGCCCGTTTGCCTTGCAAAAGCTGTAGGAGGACATTCACTGGTCGGCTGGAATTCAGGGTCTGAAGCGAATATGGGACTCTGTGACAGCTGTAACTGCGTCACACACCAAAATGAAGAACTCTGGGCATCCGCAGCACGCCGAGGCGGGATCGGCCAGCGGGGGCGCTGAATGGTTCTACGTTTTATGGATGATTGGAGGAGGGAGGTGGGCCGAGTGGAGGAAGGACCTTGTGGGACGGAAGTTGCTGGGGATCTGTTCAGATGTGGCCTAGGCTAATGTAAAAAAGACTATTAAAGCGAGGGGCACACGCTCTGCAGTGGGAGGTCGCAACCGTTGTTGATATGATCAATAACTCGAATTTGGACACTGTAGATAATGTTCTGTTCTTGTTAATTGAGGAGGCGGGCTACGAGGGCCATTAAAAAAAGTATAAGTCAATTTCATTATGTCACCATTATTAAAATTTTTTTTTTTTTTCTTTGTTACACAAAGGGCATTGAGCCATCCAGATTTGACAAGTTTAAACCGTCAAAATGGGCACGCCGTCAAAGAGCTTGTTATGGACCATACCTGAGGAATTATGTAAATTATGTTGATACCACGTATCTCGATGCTGCCTCCAGTTTGAGAGTCTGCGGATAGAAAATAAAAAACCAGGACAAGTTTGTTAAAGTATCGAGGGCGAGATTTTTGGCATTTACCACCAAAACGGCTCCTCCCTTCTCCCTCCCCAAACCTTAAAAAACGCTCAGATTTGCACGTGCCGTGAAGGGGAGGTCGTGCTGAAAGATAAAGTGAGGGGAGAGGGGGGCTGATGAGTGGGGGGAAAACGCAAACGCCAGGGAGCAAGCAGCAACTAGTAATAGTTTAGTAAATGTATTTAAGGGATTCGAATGTAAACGTCGGTAGCTTAGACTTCAGGGGGGGGGGGGGGGGGGGAGGGGGGGGGGGGGGGGTGGGGGGGGGGGGTCTTTTTTTTTTTGATGGGGGTTTATTTTTGGATGGGTTCTTTGGGGTGGGGGGGGGGGGGGTGTGCGGGGGGGGGGGAGGGGGGTGGGGGGGGGGGGGGGGGTGGGGGAGGCGGGGGGGGGGGGGGGGGGGGGGGGGGGTGGGCGTGGGGGGGGGGGGTGGGGGCGGGTGGGGGGGAGGGGGGGTGGGGAGCGGGGGGGGGTGGGGGGGTGGGGGGCGGGGGGATGGAGGGGGACGAGTTGGGGGGGGAGGTGGTGTGTTCAGGCCCGCGGAAAAGCGGATGGGGCCAGGAGCCCGGCGGGGGGTGGGGGTGGGGGCGGGCGGGGGCCGAGCCAGGAGGGGCGGGTGGGAGGGGAGTGGGGGGGGGGGCCGGGGGGGGGGTGGGGGGGGGGGCGGGGGGGGGGGGGGGGGGGGGGGGGAGGGAGGGGGGGGGGGGGCGAGGGGGGAGGGAAAAAAAGGCATCTAAGAACGTTATTATAAATAAAAGAGAACCCTGGTACTGTGAGCAAAGGGCATTGATTTGGGGTCTGGAGAAATATATTTGAAGAAAGATAAAAAATGTGTTAGAGATTTTTTTTTACCACTGGCAGATGTGAGATGAGGCTGAACTGCGATCTGAACTAGATAAAAACGGAATGATCATCTAACACTATTCAGTTTGGGCTGTGATTCGTGGTAAGGGGACGTGGACACATTTGTTCGAGCGTTTTGTTTTTAAAAAAATCTGGGTTGAAGATTTGGACCACATGCGGACAGAAGAACGTTCTCGGGGGATATTTTACGTTAACACTGCCAATATATTATATACACCAAAAAGGCCCCCCCCCCCCCAACAAAATATAAACAAGCCTTGAAGGTGGCGATAATGTGATGTCACAGGGATGAGTTTTTAATGTGAATGAGAAAAGGACCATATGTGTGGTCAGGTAGGGAATGTTTGTTGAGTATCACAACACAACATGCATGTAACAAAGTTTAATTGGATTACAATAAAAAGATTTTTACTTTTCCAATGGAATTTTTTTGAACGGGCGGGCTAGCAAATCCGGTTGCAGATGGGGCATGGGTTTTTGTAGGCTTTTTTAATGCAAGATCACGGTAAAATATGTTAGCCATAAATATAATTGTTTTTAACATATCCAGGAAATGTTCTCTTTTTATGATAAGTTTAATAGGTTATGTTGATAATTTTTATGCGACTCCAGGGACTGAAATAAAAATCTATTTACTGATGGTGGGCACTACTAAGATGTCTTTCAATACTTTGTCTTGGAGTTTTAGCTGAAAAATTTGTGCTCACGAAAATCTACTTCGAACTAATTGTCAATCCCTGTATATCTGTGTTTGCATTAGTTTATTGGGTTATTTTTGCTTGATGTTGTCTGTTTTTTTGCTTGATCTTTTGCAATTACAGCTCTATTTCCGCTCAGGCCTAGTATTGATTGTGGTGGATGATTGCTGACTCCTTCCATTCCGTCGGATCATGTGGAATTTGTAATCGGTGTTTGCCATGTACTCTGTCAAAGTTATTGATTTTTACCCTGGGTTTTTCCACTGTAATTAATACATGGCCTCTGTTTAATAAATACCATTGGTGTGATGTCTATTACTTTATTAACAAAATAATCTAATTGTCTCTCCTTTGTAGCGTGGTCAAATATCGAAGCCTTCAAAAGTACAAATCTCATTGCGTACGCATAATGGACTGAAACATTTTCTTTTTCTGCTCATTATTACGTCTGAGCCAATATCATAAGCCTATTATTACTATTGTCTATTTATATCTCTATCAACTTATATGGTTCTTTTAGATTTTCGTTTTAATAACCTTCATTTTTATAATTTTATTTTAATATTTTTTAAAATAACGCATATTATTTTAACGGCGCATTAGCGCAGTTAATCAGGTGACTGTTGTGATGACACGTTGACTTGCCTGAGTATGGGAACCCTGCGCACCGTCCAGTGACGCCCGCTCCCGAACTCGTGATTCGTAAATGTCTCGCTTACTGGATACAGGGCAAATCAGGGTTGAATTGCGCGCGGCGAAGATGAAGAGCGCTGTTTGTACGACGATTTTAAGGGGCGAGAAGGCAGACTGCCACACGTGAGGAGGAGAATACACGTTCTACAGGTGATTGATTTTGGCCCAGTGAATAGTGGGACGAGAGGATTCCTGTTTGTGTGCACGCGTGTAATACGTGGTGAGGGAGAAGGAGACAGGTATTCAAGAGCGTGACTGGAGCAGTATCTGAGACTCAGAAGCGCTCTGCCCTGGCGCCTGGTATGGGATTGAGAGGCCAGAAGTGGGGAATCTTTGGACCACGGAGAGGGAATGGGAGGGTTCAGCACAGGGTGCCTGGAGGTTGTGGGAGAAGAGGCGGAGACGGAAAAGTGACGTGGTTCTGGGGCATGGCAGGGAAGCGAGCCTCCTGAATCCAGACTTGTGTTGCGCTTCATGAAGCAGAAAATACCCGCACGGGCTTCACGTACCCGCGGAGTGTTGCGCCTCAGGTTAATTGAACGCGGCAAAGATTTCGCGTGTTTGACAGCCTGGTCAGGTGGGGCAGACATATTCAAGGCCATCAGGTGCAAAAGTGAATGGGAGAGTAGGATCATGTTTGCTAACATGCAAGGATTACGTTTACTTTCCGTTTGATCGAGGTCACATGACTGTCTCATGGAAGGACTTCGGGACAGGTATGTGGTTCAACTCCAAAACCTGAAGGCTTCACTACCTGGGGCTCCCCTCCTTCTTCCAGGACTGGAACTCTGTGGACACTGGGCTCACGGACCTGGTGGGGGACTGGCCGAGGCGGCGAAACCGAAGAGTCCTGGACTTTACACCTGCTCTGTCAGTGTGTAAAGTAACAAGAAAATATGTTTTTAGGGCCCTTCACTATGACTGTACAACTCCCTGTATGGTGGTTAACGACCATCATCTAGTTTGATAGACAAAGAGGAAAGAGAAAAAAAAAAAAAACAAGAACGAAAGAAAAGAAAAGACGCCCAAACAAACAAAACAAAAACAAAATCGGCTTCAAACGGACCCGAGGAAAGGGGTTGATGGAAAGAAGCTGACATCTGGAGCAGGATGTACAAAACAATGGTTGATGCAAGGTGTTTGTTAGAAACAACCATGATGTACAGAAAAGATACCGATTATAAATATCTTTGCTGTGTAATTTCGTTCTTGACCTACAGGTGTACAAGAACGCCTGAGGTTATTCATGGATCGAGGGGGAACTGGGAGAGCTGTCGGACACATACTGAACTCCCACCTGCTTTTTTTGGCGTGGCCTACCAACGACAGTCCAGTCAAAGTATGGAGCTCAACACAGCTAGAGCTGTTATAGTGCAAGGACTATTAGTTGTTAGTAAAATGCTAAGCGGTTTAGGAACGACACAGTGGTGGACCAAATGACAGAATGGGGAGTGGGGCTGTGCGCTGTAAAGATGGAGGTATACTATAACTGGTGAGGAATAAGACACCCCGGTCCAGCTGGCCACACACAAAAAGTGGAGCAATCGAGAGAAAAGTGCGACCTGTCTGTGGACACAAGCTCGTGGGTTAAGAAGAACATGAGGCTCGAAAGGTGACGCTCATGCGACCTACCCACCATCATAAAGGTCTGTGTGGTCAGCAATAGAATAGAAAATAAGCAAATTAAAACTTGGTGATTTGCTTGTGGTAGGTAGCAACTTACTCATTGAATACGTGCGGATACATTACTTAAGTTCTGGTGGTTCTATCTTACTGTCAGGCAGGACCTTTGTCAGACTCTGTAGCTCTTTGGTGGGAAACTACCTTCTGTACGACGTAGGCCCCACTGGCAGACGCGGGATCCATCCACGTTTGTGTTGAGGAGAGGCTCAGAGGTCGTCGGGAGGTCCGCGCTTGCGTACAAGCAAACGGAGAAGTCTATTTATTGCACTTCAAAGGCAACTCCGTGGAGTGGTGCCAGGTAAGAATTCTACTCTACGGGCAATGGGCTGGTATCCGACGTGCTAGTAATCAGATTGGGCCTTATTCCATCTGTCTAATTTACTAATTAACATTAAATGCAAGCCCTGCACAATAGCGGACCAGATCCTGAAGAAGAATGGACTACAAATAATGGCGCAGCTTATTCAAGCTACAAAACCCGCGAGTGTTTTAGAGGATAGAGGTTGTACGCAAGTCTAGAGAATATTACGCATGTAAGTAGTAGGCAGTTAGAGTGGACGGTACAATCGTTGCCATAGAAAGCCAATACTGTCGTAATTGAGTGCAGACTGTTGGCTCACCAAGAGACTTCAGCTGGACACGCGAACGATCAGGAAAGTTCCTGAGATAGACCAGGGAGAGAGTATAGAATGACAATAGACGAGAGAATTAAGATGAGTCAATGTAACGCTAGTGTGATTTCTCGAGAGTAGATCGGTCGCACGTGTCAGAAGGTCAGAGTGTATGCGGTCGTGGGTGCAATGCTGGACGGTCACAGCACAAAACTAAGCCTCGATGCCTGAGTTCCCTGTGCTCTCCCCCGCGCTGACGCCCCCAAGACGTTCAACTCCTCAGTTAATAAAGCGGTCAGGTACAGAGCCTGAGTACTGACGGTCCATATGACACGGTCACGTGGGCAGATTGCAGCGACGGCAGAGTCCACATTGGCCTGCAGATGTAGGAGACAACTAAGCAATCTGCCATGGTTCAGATGCCCCGAGCGCTGCTTTCACGGTGCTCCGGCCTGAGCTACCGTGACACTCCAGGGAATGGGCGTGGATTTATCACACTAGAAAGGTGTTCACTAGATGCTAACCTTGCTAAAGACTACAGGTGTGGAGTGATCGTCACACTCTTAGGAGCTCGGGGTCACGTCATAGGCACCTCATCTCAACTTGCTTTATCATTACACTATGGTAACAAAGCCCTATTGTAATAAATCTCAGGTTTAGCAGAGTCTGTAAGAGAATGCATTGCTACGGTGTTGATTGAGTTTAAGGACTAAAGGTTAAGAGAATACTGACAAGCACTTTTATCACTCGGTGATTTATTGAATAGACAGTGATAGTAGATATGATAGATCGAGAGGGTCTTGGGTACGAATTCACGATGACGGGAAAGCTGGTTGCAGGCGCTGAGCACTCAAACGTTCCGGATGTAATATGCAATTTCTTTTATGAAATTATTTTTATTATAATCATTTTAACAGGGAACTAAATTGAAAAGTGAAAGTAATAGATTTTCAGTGTTTTTTCTACCATTTACAGTTTGGTTTAGAATAGTGTGAAAGACAAACTTTCTGGATAATTGTGGAACCCATCGTTGCTGATTAAAGATGCTCATTTATCTAACAAAGGATGGGTTTACGTTATCTGAAGCTGAAAGGACAAGGCCATAGTGACGATTGAGTAGCTAGCACGTGAATAGTGTAGTTACAAGTGAGCGCTAGCTATGGGAATAGGAAACTAGAAGACAGCAGCAGACGGACAGTAGCTGCATTAGCATGTTCATCCTTAGGATAGCCAGACGCTACCATACCATAAATGTTCTAGAGAGCAGGAGATTTGGGCTTTTGCGGCTAGATAGAGCTTGTGTAATAATGACGAGAGAGAAGTAGTGATGAGAGTAGAAGGTAATACGACTCTAGAAGGCAGCAGTGAGTAGAAAAAAAACATTGACAAGGGTGTTAGCATTCTGTAGTTAGGGTAAGGACACATCACAGAAGTCCATCTCTCTGGGCTTTAGCAAGCAGCATCCGAGGTCAAGAACATCATACAGAAGACATCATACAAGGAGATTGTCTAGGATTTCTATGGTACAAATGAGCAAACAAACCGATGATGGCTTCACTGCTTCAAGAGTTTTTGATGGCAACACAACAACACACACATCATGGTGGATCCACTGCTCCATGAGTGGTCCAACGGTGGCTAATTCGAACATGTTCAGGTCTACTGTGGAGCGTCGCTATTGCTATGTGCTGCACTCACTCTGACCAAACTACACATGCAACCAGACTTTTATGTACGTTAGGTGTACTTACTTGGCACAGGAGTTAAACCAATGTATAAAACTCCAAAAGGAGGCACTGAGTCTGAAGCTGTATCAAACCCGTCTAAAAGCTCAACGGTGTTCAAGTGAGAGCGGGCGATACGGGAGACCCGATGTGGAGTGAGCAGAGGCGAGGAGCTGCGTACCAGGGTGAAGAGAATACCACAGAAGGAAAGAGTGATGGTTCCGAATCACGCAACACAACACAGCACAGAGACGAGTCATGAGTTTCGAAAAGAAAAACAGCGTCACGTTGCTGCAGCCTTGCAACATCAGTTTGGACTGTCCATCGACTTATGACAAATCCAACGCTTTCCATGTTTTCGCCTGCATAATCTTTTATTCCATTTGGGATAGCAGCAATGTGAAACCCACGCAACTGTCCTTCAAAACTAGAAGCCATTGCGAAAGCAACTGTTAGAAGCCAGGGTGATGCAAGAATAGTACTTAAGACCATAAGGGATAAACCATAAGATGTAGAAATAACAATATGATTGAGTGAGGAGAGGAGCAGTGCCAGAGTGATTTCGATGGATCGTAAACATGGCCCCCCCCCCCCCCCCCGGTGGCAGGGGCTATGTTGTCAATGACACAGTAAGTCAGTGTGGTAACTCCACAGGTTTAACAGCTCACGGAAAAAACATGACCAGTAAAAACATGAGACTGAACCTTCCAAACTTTCGTGTCTCAAGGTTTAAGTGAAAGGGTTCTGTTATGTAACGTGATAAGTCGTCTGCAACTACAGCACCAGCGACATTTGATGATTGTGAAACTAAATTTATAGAGATTCAGTGCACACACAGACACATTTTAACACTGCCAGGGTCAAAAAAAAAGTTGCCACTGGATTAACTAGCAAATAGAAGTACCGAGCTGTAAGAGTACGAGGTGAAGGGGGTCTAGGTTCAGCGAACAGTCGTGCTCAAAGAATGAAGGTCAGTGACCACCTGAATATTACTCGAATGAACCAAAGTTATCCATCAGTGGATTTGTTCTTCCCTGATTGCACGGGAGTTTCCAACACGCAATGCCAGGATTCATTGGGCATCAGATTGTGGATAAAAGAGTGATTCAGGAGCATGGAGCAGAGAACATTTTCACACATGGAAGCCACCCACACGAGACGTCCAGACCTTAAACTTACCCACTGAGAGAATCTTTCGTTGGGGGGGGGGGGGGAGGCTGGAAGAAGAAGCTTGGTCAGACTCGACCATCAAAATGCAAGATCTTGGTGAAAAGTTTAACGCCACACGGGGATGGAAATAAATCTGTGTGACATTGCAGAAGGAAATGCGAAAACAATGCCACAGTGAATGTGCCATTAATCAAAGCTAAAGGGTGGAACAACTAAATATTGAGTGGTGGACCTTTTTTTTTGGTGGGGACTTTTTTTTTTTTTGACTAGACAGGTATTTTGATAAAGATGGATTCATGTTACTTAAAATGCACGTACACAAAAGCTATTTGTGTAACTCAGTAAAAAATTTGTAGGATGAGCAACCAAAGACCTCACCCTACAAATTTTTTTGAGCAGCTGGACAGAATTGTTTTTACTTTCTAGTTTGTGTACTGAATGTATTAACTTACGCATTTTCCACATTGTACTTTAACCTTAACAATATGGTAATGTATTTTGGCCCTATTAAGTCCACCAATTACGGACATTTTTAAGTGTCACTTGAACATAAAAAAACACAAATACACGCCAAGATCGTTTTATTGCAAATCAAATCATTACTTATCAATTTACCCGTTAGGTTTTAATAAACACATAGTTATAGTTGTACAGTTTGTAGACACATGAACTGGAAAACAGTTGCACCTTTGATCCATATCTTGACCTGCTTCTCCAAAAAAATGGCTACAATATAAGATCTGTGCTTGATCGACTGCGAGGGACGCCCCTCTAGGGAAGGCACGCTTTCTGCTTGTCCTCAGGTTTGGTTTATTGGTGTTGCACCAAATCCCCTGAGTACAGAGGCCTATCTAGAACAGGAGCCGGACTCACTACTGCTAGAAAAGTGAGGTACTCAGAAGAAGTGTTCACTCTGCGGGGCCCGTACACTTCAACATTACTGACGAACGAAATCGCAAGATGGTCCTGGCGTCTTCCCAATTGGTGTTTCCGGTCGATAATGGTAAAAAAAAAAGCATCATTCTGATTCAAAATGGTGGAGGTGGAAGAAGAATAAAGCAGTCTAGAGTCCTTCACAGTGGAGTAACATTACAACAGCAGGTCTTTGTGCTTTTCTTGTTAAGGGGAAAACCGCCGATGAGATGTCAGGAGATGAAATTACGCTGAATTGTGACGAAGGCTGCACTGGCAACCCCCCCAACGGGCCCGAGGTGACGTCAGCATCCCGGTTTGAAGGTCGAAAGTCATCGGGGGATACAAAGACTCTGTAGAATATTTGTAAAATTTCCGATTTTTTTCTTCAATTCCACAAAAAATACAAATTTCCTTTATTAATGCAAAATTTTGAAGGAGATCGCCATAAAAATGCAACGATATTGTCTGCCAGTTGAAGATATTGCACATGGGGAGGGAAGGAAACTGCTATGGTTATGTCAGGTTACAATAGAAACATTACTCTTAACAATATTTTTCATATCATTTTGTCATATTTACATTTCTTTCTATAGTGTAAACTGAAACCTCCGGCTGGTTAGGCACATGTAGTTGGTTCTAAAGAAGGATAGGAGAGGTTATAGTTACAGAACCAGACAGTGTCGTAGTAGGCCTAGGGAGAAACATACTTGGCAAAACTCTACTCTTTTGCCAAAAAAGTACCCTGTGACCCCAATGCATCAAAAAACCTAAAAGAAATCTAGTCGTCACTGTTTTGAAGATATATGCCACACAGCTGTAGAATTACACAAGGCTATTAGAGTCTATGGTAATATTTCACATTTGATTATATGCTTTTTTGTACATATACTGTACTAATCTAAAAATTATGTTATAAAATATACATCTGCCATTAAAATATCCCATTTCCCAACACGTTTCAAATCTTAGAAAAACAAAAGAGTCATGCTTTAACAGTTCCTCCTTAATCTCTTAAAAAATGGCTAATTTTGGGACTATTTTCGTTGCCGCGCCTCATTGCACACACACATGTACGCACACATGTACACACAGTCCTATAATATGTTCACAAGAATACTTCAGTTTAGAAATACCTCCCTCTCAAAAAGCTTGGAAAATCATGCTACACAGTTTGTCGTTGAAAAATACAATTAAGTGATGAAGGAGGAAATAAAAGGAAACAGCAAAAAAACGGCTCATCGACTCAAACCGAACATGAAAAGAACAAAAACGATTGTGATGGATTTTTGGGCGTCACACCTGAGCCATGCCACCAGTGCGGAGCTGCAAATACTGTGATACTGTGAGCCTGTGACAGTAGCATCGACACCGGGGGAGCGTCCTGCAGACAAACACCGATATCAGTTATATTTCTTACGTTTCTTGAGGCGTCGTCTCATTTTTAAGGATTCACAAATGAAACAGCCTCACTGTGACGTCTCTCGGCTCAGTCCACAGTCTCAGTCGTTCGCTGATTACTGGACCATTTCTTCATTGCTATAAATTGGCTATAGATTTTCCCAAAGCTATTTTTAAAGCACATTTTAAAAGTGACGAAAAAGGGATGCTAATAAATCAGTATAAACAAAGGCATTCTCTCCTTTCTCTATATAATTCTACAAACACATAATACAAAAGTATTGAGTTAAACCATGTTAATGGGGTGTGTCGTTAATATCATCTTCTCTCATGGCTGTTTAGCAGGCTGTATAGACTCCTGCCTGAGGTGGAAAGGACCCTTTTTGGAGCCACTCCAGTCGGTCCGGGTCCTTAAATGACCACTAGGTGGCACAAAAAGTATCACAGTGAAATGGGGGCCATCTTCGGTTATGTCCTGAAAAGTCACTGTAATCTATTCCCCACCCTGGAAACATTGAAACTTCTAAAAGACTACATAAAAAAACCAAAGGCTGGGTTTTTGTATGTGAGGCTCTCGAGCTGTCAAGGCTGTGATGCTACACTGAGAAGCTTTTGGCAAACAAGAGTGTGCACACTATGTACAAACAGCACTGGCACATTCCCACTCCCCCCGCCGCAGAGGAGAGTGCGAGACGGGGACGACGGGAGACGGCCCCGCGGACTCCTGGGACCAGCCTCGTCATTGTTCTTTGGGGAGTGTCACAAATTCATCCAAACGCAAACGTCTGTAGTGGGATCATGAAACAATATCAAGTGAATTAAAAAAATGTTCATACAGGGAGGTGTGGTCATCTTTTTCCTAGAGGTTTGTGCCTTTTAAGCCCTTTATTTTCAGTGATGGAGTAGTGCTAGGTGCACGCAGAGGCATGCTACTACAACGCTGACTACTGTTATACAAAAGTGAACTACTCGGGTGGTTTCGTCAGCAAGATGATTGAAGAAAAACTCTGGCTACACCTCTTTTATCAAGATTTCAAAATACTAAAATGGCTGCCTTTATTATTGTTGCCTCTTTGGACACCAAACAATAGAACTGCATTGCGTCTCAAGTCACATACTTCTGCTCAGTACTTTATATATTTGCTATATCTACACACAACCAACAATGTAGGCTTATATATGGTACAGCTATATAAATCTGTTTAAATAGATCTCAAAACACAATCCCAAGAAGTTGTGCTCAAGGAGGGAGAAGCCATTACTGCTTCTTCACACCATGTTTTACACTTAAAACAAGAAAATCTGACAAAGTTGAGCCTCGTGTTGGCGCTCGGGTTCAAACAGGCTCATTATAAGGTAAGCTACATTTGAAACTCAACTCATATTTATCCTAAAAAGCGATCGCCGACCTCCACCTCAACCTCACGCTATAAAATATAACATTTTAACACCAGCCAACAGTGCATAGAAGTATATGAGGTGAGAGGCAAAACGTGAAAGGGATTGGCTCATTGTTGTCACCTGCAGAGATTAGAGACACTGCAAAAAAGGTATTTCTCTACAACGTACATAGACTGTATATACAAATGGATGTAGCTAACCTGCTAGCCGCCACGTTCCGAATAAGACGGGATCATGGGCGCGCTTCTAGCTCCATCGACTCGTCATTTTGGTCTTAAATGTTCGTGTTAACCCGCTCTACATCATTTTATTTCGCTATTGTGTCTGTAAACCAAGATATGAACATTAATAAGAGACAAATCAGGCGCCTTCTTTGCTTCCCATTAGCGTTAGCAACAGAAAAGAGCCTTACCTTCAACAACCTCGCTCCTGATTGGCTCTTTGGTTGCTATGATACTCGTGGTTGGATTTCCAAATATAACTTTCTACAGTCTATGATAACTCCAGAACAATAATATCTGTATTTATTAAAGAAGATTATTGTACATACTTCAAGACCTTACCGGTATAAATATATTCTGATAAACTAATTAAATTAACTACTTAAAATAATACACAATTCTGAAGTGATTTTAACGGCGTAATATGTAACTTTTCTAGTGGAGAGTTTTCTACCTTCTTGTATCTGTAGAGATGTTATTGCTTTGCCTGGAATGTTCCACAGTACGGCATTTTGCTTATCTATCCCATCTTAGACGAGGAAGGTTGGGTTTGAGGCGACTTCGCTCACAGAAAGAATTCATGTTTTTCAATGTGTAGGAATAAAACAAAAAACAAAAAAAAAACACTGTAATTGAATAAATGCAACATAACTTGATAAGCTATACTGTGGAACATTCCAGGAGAAAACAACTCCATAGTGACCAGCAGGTGGCGAACGCTCCATTTGAACATTTACATAGTGTATCGTTAAAGGTCCGACGTTACGCAAACTGACTCTCATAAGCTTTAAGTCGTGTTATAATGTCGTTACCTCCTCGAAAACAGACCTGGAGTTGTGTTTTGTTTCCTTCACACGTTTCAGTAATCCTGTATTATCAGTCTGTCTACATCCCCAAAGATAAAAAAAAAAGCTCTGTTCCACCTTGTGATGTCATGAAGTGGTAGTTTTCAACAGCTCCTTTTACATTTTGTTCAGTAGAGATTGGCAATTCCAGAGCTGAAATGATCCAAAGTCTATTGAAGGTGTGTGGAGTTTAAAAACACAGTGGAGCACTTCCTGTATAAGCACCACAGACTGGAGTGGAGTGTGACGTCACCCACAGCGTTCAGCTTCCGTCGAATGAAGGCTCATCGGGGCTAGAAGTTACAGCGGTGAATTTGGAGCAGAGTTTCATCATTTTAAATCCGAGCGTGAGTATCATAGCAACCAAAGAGCCAATCAGGAGCGAGGCTGTTGAAGGTAACGCCCCTTCCTGCACGCACCGCCGGTTTAGCAGGGAGCGGGGCCTTAGCAACGCTGTTCTTCAAACCTGTTGCTAACGCTAACGGGAGTGAACTCTGGGAAAGAAGGCGCCTGATTTGTCCCCCTGTAATTAATGTTCATATCTTGATTTACAGAGACAAACACAGACAATCCAGAGCCCAGGATCACGTAGAGCCGGTTAATACGAACATTTTAATAGGAGGGATGACAGTTTTTCAATAGAAAGTGAATTGGAGAAGGAAGCGAGCCCCATGCTCACTTCCGATTTGGAATGTGGCAGCTAGCAGCCCAGCAGGTTAGCTCTGTCCATTTGTATCTGTCTATGATTACCCACATGACATCACAAGGTGGAACAGACTATTTTCTGTTTCAGAGAAGAAATCCAGGTTTGTTTTTTGACGAGGAAAACAACATTATAACAGACGAGAAAACAGCGTAACATGGGCCCTTTAACTCGCTAGACAGATATCCTTCCTTTTTTTGCAGTGTTTGGCGCCTAACTTCTATTGTTTAGTACTGGTGGTGCGTTCAAAGTCGCGTCTGGGGCCTCGGGGATGTAGATCTCGATGCTGTCGTTGGCGCTCTCCGTGGCTGAGTTCTGCCTGAAGGACGCCGTGCGCTTGGTCTGCAGCAGCCTCCTACGGGCCTCAGTCCGACTGCGATCCCCCAGCTCCAGAGACTTCTCCCTCATGGGCAGAGTGTGTCCCTCCCACGCGAGGCACCACCAGACCGCCGGACCCCCCTCCAACGCCACCACCGCCGCCGCGCCATCGCCAACGCTGTCCGCACCGCAAGCTGCCACTCACGCCCCCCTGCTGGCTTCTTTGGTAAGGGAGGAGGAGGCTTCTTGTCCTCCTGGGTGCGTGGCGGTGATCACATGAAAGGGGTTTATTGAACAAAAGAGCAACCCAGGCGAGGAGAGACGACGGAGAAAGAAAATAAGGGAAGAACGAATGGGAAAAAACAAAAAAAAAACGATGACATTTACGCGACACATTGGGCGACATGGGACGGGGAGGAACGATGATGCAAAAATGAAGAGAGAAAGACACAAATGGAGTTAGTTTAGTTTAGTTCATTTTAAATTATTACAAATATTTTACACAAGTTAAAAAGTTTGCACCTTTGCACCGGTCCCAAGACTGGATAAATAAAACACGGACGATGTTTTACTGTCAGAGCCAAACTCAAACAGTGTTGGGAAGTTACTAAAAACGTGAGATTTTCCCCCTTTAATCAAAAAATAACAAATAGTGCAGAAAACATGATGTTGAACGAGTCTCATTGTGTTTTTACATGATCAAAGTGAAAGTGAAAGTATTCTAAATATTCAGGATACAGCAAACTGACTGGCAGCGGTGGGAGAAGTACTCCATTTTGTTACTTAAGTAAAAGTACAGAGCAAAGTTCAGGAGCAAAAAATACTCCAGTAAAAGTAACAATATCAAATGAAGAAAACACTTAAGGAAAGGTATTAAAGTACTTGATTAAAAATGTACTATAAGATTAAAAAGTAAAAGTATTTCATGCAGGTTTTGAGTTTTATAAAGCTTCAAATGTGCAGATTTTGTTAAAGATTTGTGCGGATTTTTTTTTTCTAAAGAAACAATTGAATCAATGTTTTTTCTGGCTGTTTTTTATAGTATATTTTTTGTTGAAATTACAAATGTGTAAAACCCTCGGACTTTTCTGCAGGTCTCAGACAGTAACAAAAATACTTTTACTTTTACTTTTCAGTGCTGTTCAAAAATGTAGTGTAGAAAGTATAGAGACTGTTCTCAAATGTAGTGAAGTAAAAGTAAAAAGTATCCACTTTAAAATGTACTAAGTAAAGTACAGATACCTCAAATGTTTACTTTAGTATAGTACTTTCCTACTTTTACTTCATTATGTCTGACCTCTGCTGGACACATGGAAAACTACAAAATACACCTTAATGCGAGTTTTCGGTGCTGTAAGTAGGAATGTGCAAAAATATCGACAGATCCATATATCGTATTGTTCAATATAATAATACAGTATTGAATCGTGGGCTGCTATATCGAGATATATTTTTGTATATTTTACCACATTATTCTGTCGCAGCTCTATCGTGTGGCTGTTTAGAGGAAAGAAACTTGTCTATGCAGATAACATCTGACATTTGATTCACTGTTTTTTGATGATTAAAAATAGTTGTATTTCATATTAGCTTTGAACAGACGGTGGTTTAAAAAAGACTTTTAGTATCTCAGTTGTTTTAGGGTCGATCTGTTGTGATCAGAGCCGTTAAACTGCACATGTCCCTGTTACATGTGAATGTGGAGCTCGTATAAACTGTGGATGAATAATACTGACCAGTGAAACAGTCTGATGTGTGCTTCTAGTTGGTAAAATGCACAAAACAAAATGCACTTTATGTTCATTCATCTTCAAAAAACGGAAGAGAAATGAACCATTAATGTTTATTTTTTGTGAAAATGGGGCCATATCGTATCATATTGTTTCAAATCGAAAAAAAGTACTTCATCAAGACACGCGTCCCGGCTCTGTGTATCGAGGTATGTATTGTATTGACAAAATCTTCATGATACCCAGCCTTAGCTTTAAGAAAATACACTTTCAAAGTATTCTTCCCAACGCAACCTGGCTCACGAAAGGCTAAACCTGGAGCTCATTTTTCCAGTCTTTGGTTTGGTGGCTGCAGAAGGCGTTTAACAGGCTTCCATCTTTATACAGTTACAGACATTCTGTTGACACTTTATCCAAACTAGCTCAAGAGCCTTCTGCCTCAGTTCGTGTTTGCATCCTGTCTGCTGAGCGCCCGCAGAGGCCTGGGGGGAGCAGGGCCCTATCTGTGCCACCCTCTTGCACACTGCCATCTTAGGCTCTGGGCGCCCTCTGGAGGGGGGCCAGGGCGGTGCGGGAGGCGCCCGGAGTTCTCACCTTCTTTTCAGGTGGAAGCCTCCAGCCCGAGTCCTTCAGCCTCTGGAGGTCCTGGAACTTCACCCTGATGTCCTCGATGTTGATCTGGAGCAGGTCCCAGAAGCTGGCCAGGTCCTGAGAGGTGGGCTGGGGTATGCCGAGGGGTCCTGGGTATGGATGGGAACGGAGGAAACAAGGGTGAAAAAGTGACAAAACAAGTCTGAAGGGAGACGGCAACAAGTTCTAGCATTTTTACTCTTCAATCTGACCAATTTTGTTCTGAGGTTTGAAGTTTTGAAGTGTGACTAAGTGCAGAAATAGTAGGAATAGGCAAGATTTTGTGGCTCTAGATCTCATAAGATAAATCTGCCATGATTGGGTTCACATGTGGAAAATGATCTTGTGGGATTCTTTATGTGATTACATTTGGATTGGACAAAAGGTGTTAAGTCACACCTCTAAAAACAGTGCTACAATGACACGGCAAAAATATGAATTAAGACACATTTTAAAGAGTTACCCCATAATTGTGAACTGGACACAAACGATGTCCAAATCTCGTCTTGTCTCATTCTCATCGACCCCATCTCGTATCTTGTCTCGTCTGTATATATAAATGGACGTAGCTAACCTGCTAGCTGTCATATTCCATCGACTCTGGCTCCAATTTCACATTCTATTGAAAAATGATGCACTCCCCTCTCTCTGAAACGCTGCTGTCAGACTCGTCCTTTTGGTCTTAAAAGTGTTCATATTAACCCTCTGCTGGGGTTTTTTATTTCATTATTGTGTCTGTAATCAGATATATGAACATTAATAACAGTACAAATCAGCCCGCCTTCTTTCTCTGAGGTCGCTCCTGGTTAGCGTTAGCAACAGATTGGATTAGACAGCGTTTCCTGCTAAACCAGTGGCACAGGCAGGAAGGGGCGTTACCTTCAACAGCCTCGCTCCGGATTGGCTCTTCGGTTGCTATGATCCTCAGGTCGGATTTAAAATGTGGAACTTGGCTCCAAATTGGGCCGCTATAACTTCTATCCTGGCGCCAAACTCGTGGGGTGACGGTCACACTGATATCCACTTCTTTTACCAGTTTATGGTCTCTCATCTCATCGTTACTAACAAAGTATTTGACAAATGATTTTATATGGTCAACAGCCGGGTCAGAAGCTTGTTGAAAACCTGCAGCTCTTGATGTGTTTTTTTTGACGAGCGCAAGTCCCAGGGGAATCGTCAACATGGCCAAATTTTATATTACTCATTCTGCTGGAAAGGTTAGCACGGTGAGCATAACCCATAACGCTGTGTAATAGGGTCATAAATGATTTTGCTGGATGTGTTTACAGCGGGGGGATACTCGCTAAATAAACTCTGATATTTGATGTCTTCACGCAGAGCCGGTCCAAACAGAAACCATCTGAGCACCGATACCGCTCCCAGGGGTGTTGTTTTGCACATGACACTTTTGTTAAGCGTGATGCCCAGGCCCAATGGTTTTATGATCCCGCAGCCCTGCCATCCCACATCGCCGCGCCTTCGGTAACAAGAGGACATATTTTTTGCCATCAGGTAGCAAGTAGCGTGGATAAGTACGCCGTGTTTACTGTCATGCCTTTGTGTTCAAACATACCACACCACTCTGCTGGCACAGTCGTAAGAACTGCTGCAACTTTCTGATTCATGAGCATCTGGGTGCTGCCAATCGCGTTGCGAATCATCTCCCAGAGCTACGAAAACGTGACACAGAAAAAAGTCTTAGCAGAGAGCTGTGAGTTTACCAGTCTAATCCATAGATAATTCTGTTGACTAATATATTCTTGTCTAAAGTTGAGAAGTTCATTTAAACAACGTGACGAGTGAAAACTTAAGAAAAAACTAAACTGAAAACCAAACAAAAGTGTGCCTCCAGTAGAAAAGCAAGAATGACCTTTAAAACTAAATCTTAAATTACGTCTCCACCACCTGCCACCCTACTTTGTCTCCATGGAGCTGAACAATGCGTGGTCGCCTGGAATGTTCCGACAGTATGGCAATAGACTTAGCTATCGCTCATGGAGACAAGAAGGTGACACCTTGGCCTTAGAAGCTACAGGTCTGGTCTGTGTGGATGCAAGTCTGTTAACAGTAAGAATGCATGTTTTCAAAGGCAACGCAAGTTTAAATGTCATATTATGGTAACAATCTAGGTAAATAAAATACATCTTCTAAAGAATCCAGCGGCGATGGACGTAAAACTGAAAAAGCGACTATGGATGAATGCAGCGAAATGTTTAACGTCTACACTGACGGCTAACCCGGGCCTAAGATTACACCCAGGATAACCAAACTAAACATAAGAAAAAACAGGACTAAACATGATTAACCAGGGCGAAAGCCATGACTAAACCAAATTAAACCTTTAGAAAAAACAGGAACTACACGGGATTAACCAGGGCTAAACCATGGCTAAACCAAGATTAAAACCAGGCTATAAACCAGAGATAAAACCATGAACTGAAACCAGAACTAACTAGAAAGTAAACCAGAACTAAACCAGGGCTAAACCAGAGTAAAAAAAACAGACTAAACCATGACTACACCATGGCTAAACAGGAATAACCAGGACTAAACATTATTAAACCAGGATTTAAACTAGGACTAAACCAGAGCCTAAACCGTTACATAACTCGGGACTAAACCAGACTAAACCAGGACTCAACCATGACTAAAACTTGAGAATCAGTGGTTTCAGATCCAGCAGTAATCCCTGACCAAAACTGGAGAATTCAACTTGGATGTGGCAGCCAAATCTCACTTCTACAACTTTTTATCCAGTTGGACAGTTTAAAACTTTTAGCTTGTTCTTCTAGAGCGTACAGGTGGAACCCTCCACCAAGAAGTTCCATAGTGTACCTTTAAACTAAAACTAGATCTAAACTAAATCTAAACTAACATCTGTCTCTGCAACTAACCCTGGTCCCACTCACTCACCCTCGTCGCATTTTCGTTCTCCTCCGCCTCTCTCTCCATGTTGAACACCAGGTCTCCATCCTCTCCCCTCCGTCTGCAGCAGGCGTAGGAAGAACTCCTCCGTCCCTCATGCAGGTGGGCCGGCCCGAGTCCGTCAGACTCCTTGCCCCTCCAGAGACTGGGTCCCACCCAGGTAGCCGCGCTCAGACGGGATTGGGATGGGATATTTTTAACGAGGATGTCAGGTGCTTGTGCTGGTGAGGTCTGCTGTATGGTCGGACCAGGCCTCGTGGTGTAGCGCTTTGGGATAAGTCCTCGTTGGACAAAGAAGAGACAGATTATAA
>JAIEZT010001115.1:0-21051 GCA_019594935.1 Periophthalmus modestus | reverse complement strand
ATATGTAATCTCCTAGTTCATGATCCTGAAAATAGGTTCCTCTGAGCGCGCATCAAAAAGCTTTTGACAGGTTACCCTGAGTGGCACTGGGAAATTGATGGGGTTTTAAAGGGGCATGACTTGTTAATATATCGATGGGAGGTTCACGTAGCTTTTCTCTATGGAGAGTGTTTATAGGTTTGCAAAGAATAATTCATATGTTTTGTTCCAGTACAGATATTGTTAAAGCAACTCGTAGGGTCCAAAAATGAGATGGCTGTGTGCTGTCAACATGTTAACCCTGAGAGAACCTAAGAAACCCTTTTGTTCTTTGGGATAATTATGAACATCTGCCATTAAATTAGCTGACTATAAGTTTATTGACAACTGAAATGGTAATTTGTTTTCAATTGTAATTCTTATACCCTAAATTTAGGGACAGGGCAAATAGTAGACCCATTGGGCTTCACCAATTTATTTAAAAAAAAATATATATAAAAATGTACGTCTAAAGATTCTGCAAGCTAGTACTAAAAAGATTGACAAAAAAACACAAACAAAAAAAAAAACAAAAACAAATTTACCAACCGTTGGTTTGGCTGAGAAGACAATTTTGTTTGGGGGAGTTTTCCAGCTAACCAGGTCAGCCATCTTGTCAATACCATTCTGACTCATTTTAGGTGCAATATTCATCCACATAGGTTGGTCTCTGTACAGGGGCCCAGAAGTTGGCACTCTGGGCTTTTTGATTTTGATAATTGAAAATGCCATTGCCTTCTGTCTTCCAGGGCCATTTATCTGGGAACCAGGAAAGTAATGCTATATTTGTTGCATTTACTGTTACAGCCAAAACTCCACTCTGGTCTGGTTGAGGAGTTATGAAAAGCACGTTATAAACTCATTGCTGTGAGTTAATAGAGATACGGCAAATAAGTTAGGAAAGTGAGGGAATAACTTTGGACGATTTGCAAAAACTTAAAATTAGATAATTCTGTTTTTAAGATAGTAACTATCAGGTACAATAACAATTACAAAAGTAATGCATTTATTTTGTATTTTCCGCTACTGCAGAGAATTAAATCGTGTCAAAAAACTATCCCAAATGTTTTTAATAAAAAGTAAACTACGGACTCAAACTGTCTAGACTTATGTGTTATAGTGAAGGCTGAGCCTTAAAAGTGTATATGAATGATGCTGTGGGTCTTTAAAGGCACCCATTAGAGCACTTCATCACCAAACATATTGCCCCTCGTAGCTGACAAGGTCCCGATACTTTAGAGCCAAGATGTGTTCCGCGGTGTAGCCATGCATTTCCGGGAGTATTTTAGACCTACGTATTGGGACTGTATCATCACATTTCTCACTACCAGCCTATTAGTCATCTTCTACCTCCATAATTTGAAGATATCTCCTCTCTCCCTCTTTGGGAAAGCGTCTTCAATTATTCATATTCAAAGAGAAGGTGGTCTTTGCATGATGCGTTCATACTCATGAGGAGACTTATGTGTGTTCTGATGTGCAAACATAGTATCTTAAACCAGGAGGTGCATGTTAAAGGTGAAGGGCAATAACTAAGTTTGAAATTGGTTATTTCTGTAGAATGTTCCGTTGAGAATACCATAACTTAACTTTATAATGTAGAATAAAAAATAATTTTTAACTGTATGAGAGTTAGAGTTATCTCTTCTGGATTTATATACCACATGCACTATTGGGTTTTAGCAATTGTCAGCACCCAGAGACACAGTATATTTATATTTAAAATATATTCTGGAGGGCAGGGGTACTGGGAGGAAGAAAAGAATTTATTCTTTGATCTGAAACCGGCATTTAATTAAAGCAATTTTTTAAAAGTGTTAAGTAAAAAGGTATATGGTTAGGGAATTTTAAACTTTTCAATATAGTGTGTTGTCTTTGCTCATTACTCAATCATGAAATCACCCACGATGCTACACATACAGCGGTCCCATGTTAGCATGTAACTGTAAATGAGCTTGCTAGTAGCCCATAAAAGAATCCAAAAAGACATACATAAACAACAATACTGCCCAGAATCATTGGTGCACTTGTCTGGCGGCTGTGGAAAAATCCCAGTTCAGGAAGTCAAGTCCATTTTCTGTCACAGAAGTTGAGCATCTTATAGAAGAAACAAAGTTATATTTCCCAGGGAATGATGTTGTTTAATTCAGAGCGTAAATGGGGGAGGATTGGTTTCCTGAACGTTTCCGTTTTAGTGCAATTTTAGATGTTTAATAAGTTACTTTTAATCCATAGCACATTGTAGTAACACAGACTTCTGATCGTTACATAAATATGCAGTCTCACTTCTGTCAGTTACCTCACAATGTCTTTTATACCACATATTTTTTCCTCCAAAAACTACAGCTCTCTAAACCAAAAGTAAAAATCAGTTCCACTATTATGCTTTTACATCGCACCGTCCAACAACCAACCAAGATAACAATATCCAGTGCGATGTCATTCTGAGTAAATGAACAAGTGTGTTCACAGCAAATTCTAGTTCGGAAGGTTAAATAAACGCTGAACTAGTCTGACTTGGCACTACATTAAAAATGATGTGATTCGTGCAAGTGTTGCCGGTGTGTTAGCTCAGCGGCTCTAGCCTCGGGTCACTACATTTAAGAAGTCAGGTTCGGGCATGCTGAGGTTGTTTACGGTGCAGGCTAATGTCTTCCATCGCCCCCCCTGAGGCCCCATCTGTCGGTCACTGCCCGATCAATAACTGTTTTGGCCTTCCAGGGCTCCTTGTAGTCTCATCCATGTGTTACCTTGGGTTGGGGCCTGTGCATGCAGGAGTATTAATAAGTATTGCATGAGTCATTGGAATGCAAAATATGAGGGAGTTAGCATTTTGGCTTGCGCGTGCAAGTTATTTGGTTTGTGGAAATGATGAAAATGATGTGAACCAAAGACAACTCACAAGGGAAAATAATGCATCAATAAAGTAATGCAATATCCATAACATTATTGCACAATGTTTTTCCTTGTAACCGTGCTACTTCATTATGTGCTGTGAAAATGGTTTAAAGGTCCCATATCCTGTCAGTCGATTGTCGCTGTAGTTTTGATTGATGTCATAATTTATAGGTGGTGTGAAGGCCAGGGCTGACACAGCCCATTTCGGTTCCGTTACCCAAGGCGCACCAGAGTCATCTTCACTGACTGGTAAACGCTGGTCCGTCAACCCCATTGTTTTCAATGTTCCTCTTTTATATCACACACCATCTGATGTAAAAAAGGGATTTGCATGTCACCAACAAGGGGGCTTCCAAATAGTGCGGGGGAAGGGTTTTACATTACATAGATAAAACAGCTGTTAGGCATAAGGTTTAATTTGCCTTATCAATTCAAAGCCATGTTTCCTTTTGTAATTTTCTTATCACACAGATGTAAGGAAAAGGAAAGATTATTGTTCTATTAAATGTTTTTCTGTTTGTATGAACAATATAAGGAACATAGGATTGCGATAGTGTCACAAAACAAAGCCATAAGGAAAACAGCTGCAAACGTGAAGCATTAGAGAAATGTCCTGGGTGTGATCATCACTTTAAACAATCTCAAATAACTATGGGAAGATCCATCTGTTTTCAAAAGAAAAGATACTGAGCAGAGAGCAAACAATGATCAAAAAACATAATAAAAAATTAGACTTAAGTTAAAAAATCGTAGTGGGGTAGGCACAGTTTATAACATACCGGGTCTCAAAAGTGAAAAGTATCCACTGTTTAAACTGCCAGATACAGATACGTCACAAAATGTGCTAGTTACGGTACAGTGCTTTTGTACTTTTTTACTTCTATAATTCACTCTTACAGGCAACTCAAGTTGCCTTTGCAATGTTATACAGTATCATTACGCCACCCCCACTGGTGGTAAGTATATTGTGGCCCCAGCTGCCCTGAAGGCAGGACCGAGCAGCGAGGCTGTCAATCTGCACAAACGGCGCCTCTGACACTCAAAACTTTTATTCCACTGGCCCCCCTCTCTGGCACCACGTAGTCCCTGACAGTATAACAACCAAAGAAACTAACCACGTTCAGATCTGCATAGCCATAGAGAGGAGAACAGGTTTTAGACCTGGAGGATTTGGCCACAACTCGTTACTAATGAACACAGTAACACATGTAAAGAAATAGTAATTATATGTATGGGAGTTTGGGGCTCAGCTCATCTATTATTGATGTATTCCGTGATTGCTTGCTTGTCATTTGTAGCATTGTTTGCTGAGACATGTTAATTTTCGTGAACAATATTGCTGACTTGTTTTCCTGCAGTTTGTGCCATTGTACTTTTCCCCCTTTCTTCTTTTTTTACTCCCACCAACACCCAGACCACCTACCGACCTCTAGATTCTCCATCGCCTTGATAAAGTGTCAAGGTAAAATGCATTCTGTTGATTGTACATGGTATTCGTATGGCAAAGCACAGACAATTTCAAAATGGCCTTTTCCATCAAAGTGACCACGAAGTTGTGTTGTCCGTTAAAGCTTCACGCTGCCAAGTTGGGATTTTGGTCTGGAGTCTGCTGGCACCTTTAGGAATTCAAAAGTGATGAGGCGGCGATGGAGGAGACAGTGTTTTTTCTCCCCAGGATGGAACACATCTCCTCTACCACTTTCGAAATGTGTGAAAATATAGCTCCAAGACTCCAAAACGAGGAAAGTGAAGCTTGTAGTGTGCAAAGGTTCATCATATCACTGAAAAGCCAAATTACAGAACGACATATGGGAAAGACGCAGATATGTGTAAGTCAAGAAAGATTAGCTAACATAACAGTCTTACAAGAGGGTTGTAATTACTATGAGCTATTAAGGACCAAAACCACGTTCACCTATTAGATCACCAATGTTAAGCTTTATTGTTGTGAAAAGGCTACATTTGCGGGGGGCCCGACAGACGACGTAGTAAATCATCTTTAAATAAGTTTCAATTGGGTTTTTGAGACTGAAGTCCAACCTACCTTTTCACTCTCCAATCTAAGTCCCTATCTCCCCCCCCCTCCCACCCCCCCCCTCCCCCCCCTCCAGGAGCAACGTTCAATCTGGCTAGTTGTATGCACTGTTTTGTATCATGCTGTTGTAATATTTATGGGGATTTGTCGTGTCTTGGAGCATGGAGACGTTTGCTTGTGAGCCCTGAGTATTTGACAGAATTGTGCTGCTGCTAAACATAAGAAAGGTTTCAAAAAAGGGAGCTACAGGAGAGTCACAATGGATTACCCAAACAGCCCATGGATGAAATATAAAACCCTTCTTCAGGCATGTTTTTGATGAAGGAAACATACGTTTTTATAAAAAGGTACACAAGATTAAAAAAAGTGATTTGCATAATTCATCTTTTTTAAAATGTTGGAGCACATTGCACTTAAATTAAAGCTGTTTTTTTAAATAGTGAGTGGATCAAGGAATATCAAACTGCAGACCCAAGTTTTGGGGCAGTTATGATCATCTGTCATCTGTCTTTCTATTGCACCTCGTCAATAGTACAGCTAGTTAGGAACTTTATATACAGAAATTTCTGATGAGCATTCACATGAGATTTCTTCTGCAAGTAAATGACTTCAAAAAAAAATCAGTTATCTTGATTCTGTCAAGCACTTCAAACAATTGTGCTATACAAAAAATAACTTGCCCTTATTGCCTATTCCTCTTTTTCGCCCGAAGACCTATTTTATATCATAACATCATTTATATTGTGGGGAAAAAGTTTCTGTATATATTAGAAGCACTTCAAAAGCAAATAGTACTTCTTTTAGCTCTAAGTAGGTCTAATCATCATGATAGTGCTCTCGAAATTGGCCTCTAGGATATGTGACTCTCACACTGTGGTAAAAGTACCTAAGGTGGTGAGTTAAGTGCCAAAAAATACTGATAGGTGCCATGGAAACCGCAATGTGGCAGCTGCCGTCGTCAGAAACTGATGCTTGCTCTGCTGGAGTTTAGTCTGCAGCTTTGGGTTAGTTCCTGTTTAGAAACTAGAATAGCAATTGTATCCCATTCCCACTCCAGGTTTTGTTCCTTTGATACGACCCGAATCCATCCATCCATTTTTCTTCCGCTTATCCAGGGCCAGGTGTTGGGGGGGCAGACATGTCAAAGCAGGGACGGCCCGACTTCCCTCCACCACAGACACGTCCTCCAGCTCCTCCGGTGGGACCCCAAGGGTTCCCAGAACCAGCCCAAAAGACATAGGACCTCTTGATAATATGTCTTTGTTTTTTAGACCTGGATTTAGATTTAGTGGTGCATGGAATAGCCAAAATTATTTTGCTTAAGGTAGTACTTGCAGGTGCAAAGTGTGAGAACCAGTTCCATGTCGTGACACCAACTCCAGATCCAACAATTTGCTTTCAATCCGCTGCTTCTTCATCCAATTTCTTGCCAACATCTGTACAATAAAGCCAGTTCCAAATAACCGAACCATTTGTAACTCACTGTCCATTGAACAACTCCATAGAGGATTCTGGGAAGCACTTTGTATACTACTCTCATTACAAACATGCCGTTTTTCATGGTTTGATATTTACCGTACTACATAAATAAGTTGAACGAATTAAATGATTACATAAAAATTACTTGAAATTAAAAGTTAAGATCTATAAAATGTCAGGTATCAAATAAGCATTCAAATTTCTACACTGTACTCAGGGGCGTCCCAAACTTTTCTCACCAAGGGCTACATCTCGAAAAAACATTCAAGCCACCGTAGTCAGTACAGTGAGTCTTTCAGATGGGGACATTTGGCACAGTTTTGACCAGAGCCACCGATACTTTTTTTAAGTCTTGTATCTCTATGCAATACATGATATTATTGAGGTTTATAGGGATAGAATTGCTTAAAATCGCTGTTAAAATGAATGCCTATGATCGATGCCGCATTTGGCCCCAAAGCCCGAGCCATAGTTTGGACACCCCTAAAGTCACCGTCCTAACTTCATATTGTAAACGTATGTCTAAATCCAAAGAACTTTGCCTTGCCTCATTCATGTGCACAGTCTTTAGATTTTCACAGGCTGAGGATTTCCGGCTTCCTGTTATGGCCGTGTGCAGAATGCTCCAGATGAGTCTCTTGAAGTTTAATTATATTTTTTTCTTGAGTTGCTTTTGCTTCCAGTGAAAAAGCCCCCGTCCCATGTTTTAACTGCATATTCATCACTACTCCGCACATTGTGCCTGATGGATCGTATTCAAAGTCACCCTTCCTCCCGTGCAAACTTCCTGGATTGCTAATAGGTTTGGAGAGCAATTGCAAATGCCGGGTTTTCTAATTTGCCTCCGCAGCTGCTCTACCCCTTCTCTCCTCTCAATAAAAGATTTCAGTTTTAGAGACTGTGGCATTTCAAGTCAGTGTTTATTCAGCCCGAGGAGAATTTACCAACTCATTAAAAACATCAAAATATCCCGGCAATAAAAGCCAACTGGTTATTTTTGTTTTTCTGTTTCATCGTAGCATAGCCCTGGGCGATCATTGGTGTACACTATAGAGTGTTCACAGAGTGGCGTAGTGATGGTAATGGATTCAAAGTCAAACCGATTTAAAGAGTTTTTTATAGAGTGAATGATGGAAATGGAATGACATTTATTGCTTAAATATTAGAAGACTTATAACCAGTATATGATACATCAGTCAGTCTGCCATAACATTAGGACCAAATAACAGTTTTGGAAAATCGTGTCATCAGGCGTCAAGCAGATATGGGACCTTGGCCCTACTGATCTATTATTAACAGCTTTCCAGGGCTTTCTATGGACTAATTATAGATTAAACAGTATTAAAGGTGTCATGATTGTAACGTCTTCAAAAACATGAAAACAGAAGCTATTATTTTAACGATTTGCCGTGCTCAGCGATTCTCATTATGTCCTTGTGTATTTGAGTATCTTAATATCAACATGACATTGCAGAGCAAAGCGGAACAACAACTAGCATGCTAAGGGCACACTTCTTGATTCCAGACATCTATCCATTTCTTATTATCTAGGGGCCAGGTCTAGTCTAAGCCAGGGACTAACAGACTTTCTCACACCGAAGACCTCCAGCTCTTCCGGTGGGACCCAAGGCCATTCTGGCAGCTGAGAGGACATAGGTTCTCCCAACGGGTCCTAGGTCTCCTGGGGCCTCTCCCGCTGGGACATGCCTGGAACACTCCACGGAGGCGTCTCAGCTGGCTCTTTCCTGTCGTCTCTGCGATTGGTCCTTTTCGGTCGTTACAACAGAGCTCAGACCTAGGTTGCAGGGTGGTAAGTATATTGATGGGTAAATCGAGCAATCTTCCCTCAAATGCTGAACAAGACCCCGAGATACTGAACCTCCTCCACGGACAGTACAAGCTTTATAATTCGATGCAGACTTATGTTTAAGCATCTCTCGAGGTATAAAATGTTGTAATGGGCAGACACAGTTAAGTCAATAATAGCAAAAAAAAAAATTCCTTTCCTTTGGAGTTTAAGTGTGCATTAAGCAACAGAACAGTATCGGTAAAGGTGGCGCAACTGCAGCCTTAGACTCGTCTGATTTTTCCTGAACCATTGATTCTTTAAGCAAGTTTGTTGTTCATAGATAGTTTTTCTTTCAAGATAAAACAAAAATTAAAAAGATCAAAATTGACTTAAAACCCTTACAAATCCAAATCTCTGCTCTCCACTTGAATGTGATAGCGGTTAACCTGTTCCACAGACCCAGAGGCCTGTTAACACGAGCACCAACATCCTAGTGACTCCACTGCTCCCAGCCACCGGCTTCGAGCCTGGTTCCACAGGCAACACTCCCCTGTTAGGTCGCCATGCACGGCTGACGTTTGTGCACCGAGGCCACATCTCACACGCCGGCAAATCTTATAATGACATACGAGCCTAATAAACGTTTAGCATTGCCTCACCTAGCAATTTAGCCACACAACATAGTTTCAACTTTTCTATTTTTTGTGTGACGCGAAATCAAATCGTTTAAAACCATACTTTCTACCAGGGTTTGGTGTGGTTGGGTTCACACTTAGAATCTTTCATAGAACAGGAAAACAGACCCCGGACCAACTGAAACCATTTAATATAATGTACAGAGGATGTATTATATATTGCTGCCAAAAGATTTGGGTATATGTATACTAATCTTTTAATCCGTATATCGCGCCGAAGTTTTGTGCTGCTGCTTGTAGCTCCCACTGCAACCGAGTAGTCTTTGACCTACATGCAGAGGGATGATGTGGTAACCTTTTCCAATGTGTTTGTTTGTGAGCAATTTGTTCTACCCATTGTTTTCGTTCCATTGATCCTCTCGAAGTTGTATTTAGAGCAATATCGTCATGCATGTCTGAGTAATCTTTGTTCCTGTATCATGGCGTTCACGTTTGCTATTGTTGTTGGTGTTCACAGTGAGTACGTTATTCGTAAAGGGGACAGGCGGAAAATAGGGCTGTAGTTTCGAGCGGAAGTCAGAAGACAGGTTTTTTTAGATCAAAGATGCAATTAAATGTCCAAAATATAAAAAAGGAGTGTCATAGGATAATATGTATTTTTAAAGACTCGGGTCTCTGGTACACCAAAGGACGTGGTGGGACTTCCTACTGATTGCTATCGCTAAGTTTGGGTCTTTGAATTTAAAGTAGGTGTAACTTCAGCTGATTCCACAGAAATTAAAGTCGAAAACCTATACTTTATAACAGTCTTCATAGAGATTTAGATGAGTTTTAGGCCACACTCGTGTATATTTAGCCAACGGAACAACAGTTCATG
This sequence comes from Periophthalmus modestus, assembly GCA_019594935.1. NCBI lineage: Eukaryota > Metazoa > Chordata > Actinopteri > Gobiiformes > Gobiidae > Periophthalmus > Periophthalmus modestus. Next base: position 11,320 of record JAIEZT010001115.1, on the reverse strand, counting down.
GAAACAAGTAGGAGGATCCCTCTTCCTCGTCAGGTTGTGATGTACGGCGCTCAGAGTAAGGAGGAAGTTTGTCTTGTTCCAATAAACAAACAAATTGAAAAAAAGGTTTTTCATTGTAATTCATTTTGGCTAAAAAATTTACAGACTGTGGCTTTAAGTCAAGGCAAGTCAGCTTATTTGGGAAACATTAGCGGACTTCAAAAAACAAGGAGAGGCACATCTGGAGTACCAGACGATTACATATACCAGTGTGCGGATAGCTTGTGGTAACCGTATTCTGCCTTGCGATAAGTTATAAACTTTAACGGCTTATACATAAATTGGTTAATATTAGTGCAAAATAGAAAAACAAAAACAAAAAAAAAAAAAAAAAAAAAAAAAAGGGCAAGCTGGGCTAGAGCCAAAGCATGGGTATTTCCATGGAGCCTGCTGATCAGCACCTGTTTGACGCTTTAGTATGCACCTGCAAAAAGCTAGCTAGTGGAGAAACATGTCAACAGCTCCAGGTGTGCCATATTAATGAAGCTTAGCAACTGGACTGCATCAGCAATTGTGCTGAAAGCTTCCAAAAAGGTTGTTGTCCCAAATTTGCATAATGATGGTAATACACGCTTAGCGTGCGTGCCTAGTTAGTCTAGGGAGTGTTTCAAAGTGTTGAAAACTTGTTGACCTCGTAAAAACATGCTGTGTGCTCCGCAGGGTCAGCAAACTCCACAGATACAATGTGAGTCGAATTCGGTGCAATGTTCCATAGTAGTTCGCCCACTTCCGGATGTGGTTGTCTCATCTAGTTCCAGAAAATGTTCGACAGTAGCTGGTAAGAAAATTAACCTGGAGAGCATTTAGGAGAAGGCCACAACCCCTTTCATGCAAGGAACAGAATAGAAAATCCTTGTTTCCCATTAGCCGCAAGACACTTAATTAATACATGTAGTACAGAGTTGCTGTACCCTCTGTTGCCGTTGTTGTTTTATAATTAATGAATTGATTTTTATGGCCTGCTGTAGCTGTTACGATTTGTAGGCTAAAAAGGGAATTTTTTCAATACTTTTAAAAATGTGATCATTAAAGTCGCTATCAATTTTCACCGTTTAAAATGTGAAAAAGACCAGTTTCTTTTGAATATTCCAAGTTATTCCTCACTTGGCATCATGACGCATCTCAATAGCACGGTGATGATGTTTTAACGTTTCACAATTCTCAGAGACCAGAGCTGGGATGTAAACGCACACCTTGCATACAACAGCACTTCTGATTATCGACAATAAAACGCTTTATAATGATCCAGACAGCAGCAGCAGACAATTTTACCCTTAAGCGCTGCTATACAATTATATTGAATGATGGCAGATGGATGTACTCAAATGCATGGGTAAAACGGGTAGAGCGGGTCGTAATACCCACAAATGTTTCCATATAAAGTGGGACCCAGAAAGGTCCCATTGATGCCATTAGGTACTGAGCAACATGCACAAACTCTCTGCAAGATTACACTATTCACGTATGGGAGTCAGAGACTTGCTGTCGCAATGGAAGCTGTTACTGCTTTTCTGGAATGTTACAGGAGAACATTTAAAAGATTTAATTCCCATCTGCAAATCAATATAACACTAGCAACCGTCCGGCTTCGCTCTGCACTCCCCCCCATTTACCCGAATAGCTTGGACAGTGCCTCCTGACTTCTACAAGCTGACAATTACTTCGTATAATAGCCCACTGTTTAATGTAGGCCCGAAAAAGAGAAATAAAAAACACCACGTAAGATTAATACCATCAATTTATTGACAAGCCGCAACATATGAATCTAAAAGGTCTATAGTGTCAAGATGCGCCCACGTTGTATAGGGAAAGGGTTTTTGGTGGGTGGAGTGTAGATGAAGGAGTATTGAAACCACCATCGAACAGGCCAGGTATGATTCTCCACTGTCGGCACGGTGTATGATGCACTGGATCCATGGGTCGCCGGTCACGTCTTCATCTGGCAAAGGCATTCTACACTAGAGAGAGACCCCTGGCCCGCACATCCTGTTCCAGAGCCCATCCAGTTTAATCAATATTCTTTGCGTTGTATTTTATCGTCTTCGACATGGTACCTAAAGCTCTGGATGTCACTCTTCACACCGTGCTTGTTTTCTATACTGTCATCCTCGGTAAGGAGGCCTTGCCAATAGGCGGGGCGGGGTTTTGGCACGTAGCTGCTTTGGCTTAGAGCTGCCTAACAAAAACGCAGCAACATTCCCTAACTGCGTTCATTCAGTACAAATTATTTAGCTACTGCGTAAAAAAGCAGTTGCACAGCATCACTCTTCCCATGAGGGAGGGTCTGCACCTGAGATCGGCTTGTGTCACTTGCCCTGGTGGGTCACCTTGAGCGTCCCATGCCCTCGAACGTTCACCCATTTCTTTGGCAACATTTAAGCTGAAGAGTTACATTATGGATGCCCACCAGCTGCAGAGTACCGCATAGCTAAGGTGAAGTTTAGTGCTGTGCTCAACTGGACGTTTCACTTTACTCGCTTTATGATCGGTATTCTGTTCACTACTGCATGCCACCCCCTGCCGCAATCATGTTCACATATTGTAATAACTTAATCCTACTTTGCTGTCTGATTTGTCAATCTCTATTTTTTCATCTTGTACTGCAAGTAAACTCCTAGGTATAGCACTTCTTGTAGCTCTATATATTCATAGTAGCTTATATAGTAAGCGTAGTCAGTGTGTTAGATTTTGTCCCTATGTGCTGTCAATAGTTATGCAATATAATTTCGGTAGGTATACCACTTCACTACATGCTATAAGATGGGCACGAAATTAAACTGTAAAATGGTCATTCCGCCCCCACACCCCGGTCCTAAAACGGACCGAGGGATTGCCTTTTACGATGCCTCTGGGTGGTGTAACGATTGGGATGCTTTGCAAGACAGACTAATTCACCGCAGAGGCACACCAATCCAGTCCCAAAGCGTCAAATCGAGTGCATCTTATTAGATATGCACAAAACTTAAAATGCACACAAAACAATTTCATCCCCTCAGCTCAGAGTGTGCAAACAGCCATAATTATGGTCAGCAGCCAGATTACCGCATTTGCCAATCTTGGGGTCGCGTGAATGCGCTCCAAGTGTTGCAGACTGGAATTTCCGCAGTGCAGGACAATAAGATTTCTCTTCTCTTCCGCGTCTTTTTGCCTTAAGGTTTCAGACAAATAACATTAGTCAAGGACCGGAAGCAGCATTACATTCAAGGAGCTGGTGATTAATGCCAGGTATCTTCTACTGAATACAGAGCGTGCCAATAGCCCGTAATCAAAACGAATGCCGCACATTTCCAACAAAGCTAAGCATATGTGGCCACTGTACAAACCTCAATATTGTGCTATTCCCCTCATTTAAGCCAGAGAAACAAGGTCTGGACTCCATTAGCATCCATTGAAGCTGGGTAGTGTTGTTGCTGGTCCAATCTGCTCTGGTAATCCGTTTGACAGGTACGTTTTACACGCTGACCTTCAATATATCCCCTTCTACCGCGCCCTCCACGCCAAAACAAAGTGACCGGATCCTGTCGGCTCTCTCGTAAAAAATGGCTGTGTCTTTCCAGAAGTCTCAACCGTGAGTTGGGCCCCCCCAGAGGTGATTTGTGCGTGAAAACGTTTAAAAAAAACGGCCCTGCTCACTGTCAGCGCACAGGGCTATATCTCCCTCTTGGAGTGAAAGGGATTGCCAGGAAGAGGAATATGGTACGCTGTGGGGGTTACAGGGTACTCGTGTTCTCAAAGTTAATGAAACACTCTTGTACATAGGACATGTCTTTGACTATGCTGGCTTACACGATTTTGTGCCATGCGCAAGACACGTCCCTGAGTCCCAGATAGACGGAGCCGATTCTTACGCAAGTAATGGCTTACAGCAAAATGGTTGTAAACATTCTGTTAGCCAGCCACTTATCTTGTGTGAGTTTTAAGATAAACTAACAAACATATTTATCATTGTTCTATTGCATATTTTGTATGTGTAACTATGTAACTGGTGGGGGGATTGCCCATATCGGCTTGTCGCATATTGAGTCCCTTGCCGAGATAAGTCACAAAGTATTTACATATATCGTAGAGAGGTTCCATTGTTTCCTCGCCCTGTGTGGGGGGATTTTATTGTAAAGAAAACAACAAAAACTTACTTGTGGCATCTGCTTGTGCATGCATGTTCTCCAATGGAGACTTGAAAAGTTTAATGCCACATTATGGAAATTCCACTTTTATGTCTTAATGATGATAATGTAGGATTCGGCAGGTCTTGTAGCATTTTTTGGTACAAAATGAATAAAAATGCCGCTTGCTAGCACTGATGTGCTAATTCAATGAGGAGCCTCGCGACGGCAACAACACACCTTCCCTTGGGCATGACGTTTTTCCTCCGGTCTTGGTCCTGTTGTAGTCATTTTAGCTCATCCTCCATTTCTCTTCAATTAGATGGGGCGCGGGTGCGACAGACGGGGCGGGCGGGCAGGGGTGGGTGGCGGGGGGTGGGGCACGTGGTCGAGCAGGTGGACTCAAGACTTCCTCACCGCAGACACGTCTCCATGCTCCTCAGTCGGGACCCCAAGGCGTTCCCCAGGCCAGCGAGCGACATAGTCCCCCAGTTTGTCCTGAGTCTCCCCGGCGGCCTCCTCCGTGGGGGACATGCCCGGGGAACACTCAACTAGCGGAGGCGGACCAAGAGGAATCCTGATCAGATGCCCAAGTCCACCTCAGGCCTGCCTTCTCCACGTGCAGAGCCGTCCCAGCTCTACTCGAGTGTCTCCCGTGTGACTGCGCTTCTCACCTTCTCATTTAGATCCGTATGCCAATTTTATAAATTTAGAGCATAATTAAAACATCCCATTAAGTAAACTATTACTTACATAGATACGTAATTGTGACCTTGGAATAGTCTTCACCATAGTCCGCACATTTGCCAAAAACTGACACCTTTTTGAGCAACATTTAATTTCCGATCGAAGAAAAAACAATATCCTATCTCCCTTATTGTTAGTTTTAAAAAAAGGGAAAGTATTTATAGTTTCAATCCTTGCTTGTCAATATATTTATGCCGTACTACCAAATTCGGTCCAATAGAAGCAAATTGTTTTGTAATGCTTTTAAACATTTTGCATGTCATCAAAACTTGAAATCAGCTGGATCTTTAACATTTATATGTGTAATCCCATTAGAAATACTGTCAGCAGGTTTCAGAGCTAAGTAAACCTTGTAAAATTGTGATTTTAAATGTCCGATCTTTTCAAAATCACATTATAACCTCTTCGGTCTAATCAACCCAGAACAGGAAGAATTTGGCAAAACCTTCACAGACAAAAGCCTTTCTGTCAAAATGGGTGGAAACCAACATGCACCATTGGGGTTCATGAATCAAATGAGAGTGAAGTGCGTTTTACGGGAGATGATACAGCGCTGCTGGTTGTGTTTAGGTGTTAATATAGTGGAAACTTGTATTTCTGTCAAGCTGTTCTCCAGCGACCAACTCGTGTTCCACTTCCGCATGACAGTGGAATCAGCCTTTAGGTGGGTTACGTGGATAAGCTAAACGGTACACTGCGTAAACATTTTCGGAGGGGTGGGTGGGCTTGCGGGGAGGCCGTTATTGCTTTCTTAGTGTTCACAGTATTATTCAACCTTTCCCCTAATTCATGGAGGAGACAAAAGCAGCTTTCACCCTACAGTCCTGGAAAACTGCATAGTAAGATGCAGGCAACTTCTTAAAGTTTGATATTACTTTTTATAAACTAGGGGATCAAAAAATGCAGATAGAAGGTCCTGAAAAAGAGGATTTTGTACATGTCCCTCTACATAACCAGGAGCAGATCATGGCTGAGGAGGCTGTTGATTGCATGCATCGGGAGTAGTGAAGGTTCAAAACTCGTGCTGCTGGCGGTATGGATCTAAAGATAGAGGCTTTTCTTCGAATTGAACATTCAGTCCCTTCATTTGTGTCAAAACGTGACAAGAGATGATAAAGGCAGTTATAGTGTCCCACCAATATCCTGGACCAAGACTGAAGAAGCTGCTTTTGGAGCAGCCAGTGACCGTACTTCACTCTACAAAGCTTTGTCCTGTTGCCCGAATTGAAGTTTCTTTGCTATGGATTATACCTGGCTGACTGGGAATTAGCGACATCTTGCTTCAAACTGTCAACGATAGCAGGTGGCATTTAATGAAGAGGTCGACCAGCCACTCTGGTGACAGTAAAAGCAGAATAGGGAGGAACCTTTGGTTTATATTTTATTTTAAATTCTCTTGACTAACACTTAGGTTCATAAAATCAACATTGGAGAGCTTTTTCTTCGCACTTAAAGCAATGTACTAATGTTACTGTGCTAAACATGTGAAAAACAGATAGGTCATTTCTATAAAAGCTTGGCCGTAGTCAGGTATTCTCGTGGTTGTGTGTTTGCACGAGCATATGCTATATCTCGCTAGTCCCGTGCCACCCCAACACCCCACCCTCGACGGATGCATAACCGTGCACTTCCTGAGGCTAGACAAGCAACCTGCTTTCTCAGTAGGTCTGACCTGCCACACACTACAACTATTACGGTATCTGTATGGGGTCAAGCCAGATTATTAAAAAATAATGTCTAAAATGTAATATAGAAAACACTTATCTCAACATGCTTACCAAACCCCACAGTTACTCTTGCCTTCCTCCATAATTTAGCTGTTGTCAGAGTGGTCAGACCATTAGCGGATAGGGTGCGATTAGACGTTATTACTCGGGGAGCCTCTCGGTGGAGCCTTTTAAGCACTTCTAAGTTTTGGCTTGTGTCGTGCTCCAGCAGTAGGCAGTCTGCCACAGCAGCAGGGGCAGAGCAGAGGAATGAGTCACGCTAAATGTGGTCACTTTCATTTCTGTTAGCATTGTGTTACCTGGAATCAAAGTAACCACCTGTTCCTTTTTAAAGCAGATGTTATATAAAAAATATTTGGTTGAGCACGTGATAGAATTGTGCCATTATAATTGCCAAGGAATAGAGCGCTCTTCTGCGTATCGCATGACAGCCAACATTGTTTCCACAACGTACCAAACTGTCAGACAAATAAAAACCTGTTAGAAGACCCATAGGACTAAGAGAAGTCCACTTTTATTGGCCGTTTGGCCCGAATGCGGTTAATGTTTTTGGGAACATTTATACTGTTATTAACCTTAGGGTTGGTTGTAGGGGCCCTAGTCAGTAACGTGTTTTGGATATGTGCATGAAACCTTGCCTGAGAAACCACAGTTGGAATAGCTTTATAGCTAACAATGGACATTTGATAAATGTTTTTTATTGCCGTTATTCAGTGTGCGTTATCCCTGTTCTTGTCGAATAATAATATCTCTCGTAAGACATACAACCAAGAAACGTCGGAGGGCGCGGTCCCCACGTGTGGCCATAAGGCCCCGACTCCAGAGCTTGCTAGGCCTGAGGTTGCGGTATTGTGCAGTTTGTTTCTAGTCATCTTATCCAGCATGGAACATGAAAGAAGGCACAATTCTGTGATAAAGGAGTCTTGATGAAACTTGCAATTCAACCAGCAAATCCCATCAGGGCTCATGCATTGCAAATGTGTAACTACTGCCTGAAGGTGACCACAGCAGATTGAAGAGTGGTTCAATTCAAATACGAATGACCACAAGTTGTCAAATAAAATGTACCCTTCACGTAATCCAGTTGCTACTAATGAAGTGAAGTAAATTCAAGCCCAAAATGAAGCTGAAGCCTTGAGGCAAACTAGAACTGTGCACTTGGGTATTACTAAATTTGAGAGCCAGGAAAATAGGCCACCATTGAATTTATCAATATGAAGGTGAAATATCGTCAAGTGTTATCCCTGACCAGGGCACTCGAAAGTTGGGCATTTTTCCAGAATAAAAGTTCTTGCAGGTATGTACTCATCTGTCAACTCTATGGCAATTATTTGTCTAGATCTAACCAATTCACCGAAACACACACATCCATTCTTTACAAATCCTACTATCTCTGTCAAAAAGGAGCGATCCCTGGTACCGTCACTTTGTCATCTTTTGTTCGACTACGAAAGGCATCTCTATGAAAGTCCAGAGTCTGACAACAAAACCAACAGCATCAAAGGCTGTCAGTGTCAAAAATCTTATAACATCACTCATTCCGCCAGTTTCTTTGGTTCGGCTCCTCTGAAATGAACTATAGCTCACCCTGCTCCGCGTAAGACGACAGAGTCTCATTTCAGCGACAATTGTCGCACGAACCATGTTCGCCCAAGACGCAGACAAGGGCCCGTCGGAGAAGAAAGAACCAGAAAAACTCCACGCAATGAGCCTGTGTCTGAGCTCCATGTTGCATTAAGACAAGATGTATCAAGGCGTTGAAATGAAATGACATGTTTGTTGGCAGAAAGGGAAAATAAAATTTGTTTCAAAAGTGACATGTACTAGTAACAAGGAAGTGAGTATAAATGTCACAACGTCAGGTGGAGTTCAACACGACCATGTTATAATGGCAGTAGTAAGAATGCTATCTATACAATACATTGGATGGTGGCCCCTGTTTTTTTTATCTTTCACAAGTTAAAACGCAGGTATTACGATTTTCTATGGGGTATTAATTGCTAACACATACATATTTAATCTCACAAACACACAGATTGAAACGTTGTGATAAGTTGTTCATTTGTTTTGCGCTCTGTCCATAGAACTTCTCGAGTTACATAAGGTTTGTTCGCTAGAGGTCTTAGACTCGTTAATAACCCAAAAGGACCAGCGGATAGGTGCCCGCGAGAGATTATCAGATCACTCAAACAAGCACGAATGATGGCAGGCGGAAAACCTAACTTCGAGCTCAGGTTTCCTTTGATGTTCAGAGGACATTATAATTGTAACCAACAATAAATTGCAACACATCGTCGATTAGTAGCCCAATAGTCTTGTAAATAACCCCTTTTGTAAGAACAGGAATAAAAGTACTGGATTGGTCACGCCTTGTCAAACGGCTCGCCTGACTGCCGACTTACTATAACGCTCAAACGCATAATAAAACGTCTATAAATTATGTGTCGGTTCAAAATAGTAACATCAAAACAATCAATTAAAATTCAGATAATTAAGAGCAATAGGACACCATGATGATGTTCTATTGATTGTTTTTATATGCAGATTTTTTAGTTTCGTGCATTTTTATATATTATGCCTCAAAGTGATTAGCATTAGAATAAGACACAAGCATTCTACGTTTCTTTTGGCAGACAAACGTGTCCTCCGCCCCTGTTCCATGCTTATACTTTAAAAAAAGTATTCAATTGGACAGGAAGTGTTCTGCTAACCGTAAATGTGGCATTGTCTTATGCACAGACCAACAATGCACCTTTACCACATGACTTGTGACAAATGTTAGACGGACGCATTGACCTCCTACAGGCATGACATAAACATAGCCTTTGTTTCATCTTGCAAAATCCAAAAAAAAAAGAAAAACACACTAGCATTCTTGCTTCGGTGGGTCTGCAGCAGTAGTAGCCATCGATTATCAAACGGCTGGTTATTTTGTCCCTCGTTCCGTTTTGGTTTTGGGGTCGTGGGATCTGTCTAGCCTTAGCAGGCTCACCTCAATCAGTCATGAGGAGCCGCCAAACTGCCCTCAGGAACTGCTGTGTAATAGGAGCTGTGCCAAATTTGCAATTATGAACAACTTTTACTACACGTGCAGTATGAGCGGCGCCGAGCGAGGTCTGGAGCTGTGTGTCGAGGTGTGTTGTCCAACTTTCAGTCGACGGTGTCATAGGAGACTGGAGCGTTATTAAAAGTGATTTATTTGGTCATATTGACTTATTTACCCATGTAAAAAGGGAGGAAAATCCATTTGTCGGAGAAAATCCAGTATGCCCACCATGCGTGCATCTCCCCTATCCAAGTTATTAGAAAGAAGCTGGGGTTAAACCTGGAGAAAAACTTCTAAGTGGTACACAGACCTCGAAGAGGAAGTGCTATCCTCTGTAATCAAATACTGTCCAGATTAGGTTCCGTGATCAGTCGTACAGATATTTATTGGGTTGGTACTATAACATTCATAGGAAATTGGTAACCACTATTATTCTTCATTATACATGTCCCTGTGCCAAAAAAAAACGTCTCTGCTCTCCAAAGAAATGAGGTCAGATGATGACATCTGAAGCTACTGAAGGACCAGGTTATCCATCAGGTGGATTTTTTCTACGGGCATATTCCAAGTGACAAATGCAAGGATCATCGGGCTCAGATTGTGAAAGAGTGATTTCAGGACGCACGAGACATCATGTTAACAATGGATGCCTCACAGAGGTCAAGAACTTCAACCCAATTGAGAATCTTTGGGGATGTGGCGGAGAAGCTTTGTGCAGCGTCAGAACTAGCCATCATAAATTGTAAGATCCTGGTGAAAAGATTAATAAACACGGATTGGAAATAAATCTGTTGTGAACATGGCAGAAGCGAACGAAACCAAGGCCACAGTGAATATGTGACGGTTTCAAAGCTAAAGGCAGGGTCAACAAGATAACCGACCTTTTATAGGTCAGTGACCTTTTTTGTTTGGCCAGGGCCCCCTCCTGTGTTAATGTCGGGGTGAATCCGGTGAAGGGGCGGACCATACATAATTTATTGCATTTTTTCTGTCAAAAACGGATTAGCAAAATTTATTTGTACTTTGCTAAATGCCAGAATAACGAGAGAAGAGTTTCAGGTAAGTTGTTTCTTACTTTTTTAACTCATTTACTTTAATGTTTACCTACAGTAAGATTAATGTGTCTTTATCAACAATTTGGAATTAAAACTAGCTGATGATGATGTTTTGGACAGATTCTGACATTTTCTTTTTTCCCCTTTTTTGGTTTATTGACGAACATTCAGGTGTATTTAAGGCCACCAACAAAACAACCTGACTTAGTGTTGTAAAAATCATGGGAAATGTCAAAAGAATATCAGCACAAAGATATCAGAAAAAGAATTGTGGGACTTGCACAAACTGATTAATCCTCGGTTTGCAATTTACTTTCAGAGCCGGTGAAAGAAAACAAGGAACAGGTTGGTAAAATACTGATTGGAAAATCTCAAGACAACAGCCAGAAGTTAAGTTTTGTCCAAAATGAAACAATGCCCCCGAAGCATGAATGCCAAAACTGGTTACAAAACAGCTTAGGGGCTACTAACAACAACTTCAATGTGTAGTGGCATCATAAAGTCCTCTCTCAATCTACTGGAACTTTATGGGCAGACGCTGAATAGGCATGTGCGAGCTTGGCGGCCTCTGAATTGTTCAGTTTACTCGGTTCTACAGGAGGA
>JAIEZT010001114.1:0-21151 GCA_019594935.1 Periophthalmus modestus | reverse complement strand
TAAGGACTTATTAAGTTAATCATGAATAACATTGCCCATTTTGTCAATTAACTTTGCAAAAACAGAAAACACCTCTGTAAAATGAAAAGTTTGTTAGGGATGCATTTCTCAATACTGATTAATTTGTTGAAACAGCAATATTGTAATACTGATATTTTATCTTTTAAACATATTGTGCACCCTGTACTTGCCTTACTACAGGAAGCCTTCAGGGCATTATGGTACTGGTGAATTTCAGCCCAGGGCATCAAGTGTGGGGTTATTGGAGAGTTAGCCCTCCGTCTAGAAAGCGCCCCAGTGGTCGAAAGTACGTGGGGGGCGGCAACAACTGGAGCGCGCTGCTCTCCACACCAGCTGTTCTGATGACAACAAGACACAATTTTCCCCTTACTTACTACAATACCAGCACAGTATAAGCACAGGACCCAGTCAAAAGTTGGAGGACACCCTCATTCAAAATCTTTTCATGTTTTCCACTTTCTACATTTTACATACATAGAATACAAAACATATGAAGCCAAAAATATATGAAATTATGTAGTTAAAGAAATAAAAAGTGTTTTTTTATTTGTTTCTATACTCAAATCATCAAAGATTCACCCTTTGGCTCTGTCAGAATCACTACAAACCCCGCATAATAATCAAAGTTACTTGGTAAGTATCTTGTCTGCACGTCTGTCAACAGGCACAATTTATGTGTGTTTATGGCGGCTCTATGTTAGCATGTTAGCTGCACTCTTCGTTTTGATCTCTCAAGCGTCCGAGATGCGAAAAAAAGTGGGCAGTGCACATGCAATTATATGCGGTAGGCAAAAGTCATATTATAGACCAACAAATTATCTTGGTATTTAGTGATAGGAAATCAGCAATCTAATGGTTTAAAGAGGGGGGATTATGCAAAACAACTTTTTGGAGCGGTTTGCCATGTTTATAAAATCCTTACATCAAAAAACATGGCTGAAGAAAATTTCATGGTCATTACATGAAGGTTTGAGTAGTAAAGCAATATCTCCAGCCATCACATGTCATCTCCACCCCCCTCCACGTCACCCATGTGCACCCATGTCCCCGCCGCTGTGGGGTCCATGGTGTGACATTAAATATACAACAAAGTATGTAGCAAAAATAATGCACTACACACTTTCACAAACCTGTTTGTGATATGCGAGTAGTTTCATTAGCAGGCTTGCACACCGATTGTTGTTGTGATAGCACTCTAAAGGGGACTTAGCACGAGAGCAAACGATTGCCAATGGGAAGAGGGGACTCAGTTACAATAGAAAATGTTTTATATGTGTTAACAATTAGTCCCCACAGAAGTGTAATACCTTCTCTTTATACTCGGATTTTTTAGCTTAGACTTTTATAGTGACAAATTGTTTAATAAATCAGGCTGATTATGAATGCTTCCAGAATTGTCGTGCTTCTTGGAGTAGGAAGGTGGGCAAAGTTTAAGTGACAATAAAATGAATAAAAAAACATACTTTAATATTAGAATAATACAGAAAGTAAACATTTGTAAGCGAAGGCAAGAACTTTATAGACATCTTTATGATGTGATAGAAAACTTCATCAATTTCACATAAACTTTTGGAAGCTTTCCTTTTGCAAACTCACACACCATTTTCGGCCACCTTTCTACGCTTTGTGGGCGGTTCCTCTGTATATCCTCTATTATCAATACACCTCATCCTCCCCATCCTGGAAAAACAGACACGCCAGAAGAGAAGGAAGCTTACACAGAATGGCAATAAGCCTCAGAGATGGTTCATAAAAATGGGAAACCGGAGAACATATCAGTCAGTGCATTTGACAGGTTCAACTTACTACCGTAATTCATGGCTATAAGGCGAACCGGGATTATATAGCGCCAGCTTCAGTAAGGGGCTATTTTGTGCTTTTTTCTGCATTTAACCATACAGAAAGTCGCACGTTAGACCAAGACATCAACAATCCATTCAACAAATCGTTGCGTAACGTGCCCGGTGCGGGTGTTCGCCGTCTGTCATCATCGCTCCTGCGATGTTAGCAACTTTTAACGCGCCTATAGCCGTTGAAATTACGGTACTTTTACTAAAAATAAATTAACAGGAAATGCCATAATTGTAACTGACAATCATGTTAGCACCCCACTGCCAAACAACCACCCATAATTGAATTTTGAGCTCAACAGTGCTTTGTTTACAATCCTCTTGGTTCCAGAAGGGATTTTTTTTTTATATTAAAAAAAATTCAAGACTATTAAGAGTTCAAGGCATCATGGAGCTAACACAGCTATGTGCTAACTAATATCCATAATGCTGTTGTTTTAGTCAGGAAAGCACATATAAAACAAAAAAAATGTTAAATGCAGATAAACTAGCTAAAAGTCTGAAACTTCATAAAAACTACAAAGTTACTTCAGAGCTGAATTAGCCCACACACATCTCATTGAGACCAACCCATGTCACAGAAAACGTTCCATAGTGAACCTTTAAAAATCTAGACTAGATTAATCTAAACTTGTTCATAACTTAAACTAACATTCGAGTTATTTTCTGTAGTGAGGAGGTTGGGAAGGAGGCAGATGTTTGGGCTTACCCTGTGGGACTGTCAGGGGCTGAAGGTGGCCGTGGTAGCGTATTGGGGCTTCTTTGGGCAGAGAAGGGGGTCATAGTTTAGGAAACATGTGCAGCTCTCCTGGATGTCTGTCTGCTACGCACGCTGGTCACGATCACCCTGGCAATGGGGGACATGGACCATGGTCAAGAGAAGCACCTAAACTGTACAAATAGTTGTGTTTAAAAAGAATAAAAAAAAACCCAGAATATTAATTTTCTCAAAAGAAAACTATGTGGTTCTCCTTGAGGTTGGTCTCTTTTGTTCTCTTGTTTCACTATATATATATATATACTCAGTATATATTATATATATATATAATTTAATACTATATATAATATAGTATATATATATATATACTAAATAGATATTACTAAGATATATAGATATATATATATATCTATATATATCTATATATATATATTATATATTAATATATACTAATATATAATATATATCCACAATATATATATATATATATTACTAATATATATATACTAAGACGATCTTATATATACACACTATATATACTTATATATATATATACATTATATACCATAATTATAACATACATACTCACACATTATAATATATAATATAGTATTAGATATATATATATATATAATAATATTTATATATATATATACTATATATATATATATATATATATATAATAACTATATATATAACTATATATAGATATATATATATTATAAAATATATATAAAAAATATATATAAATATATATAAAATATATATATATATATAAAAATATATATATATATATAAAATATATATCTATATATATAAAATATATATATATATATATAAAATATATATATATATATATAAAAATATATATATATATAAAATATATATATATATATAAAAATATATATATATATATAATATATATATATATATAACATATACTATATATATATATATATCAAAATATTATATATATATATATATTTACCAAAATATATATAGCCCCTATATATATATAAAATCTATTATATTATATATATATATAAAATATATATTATATATATATATAGAATAATATATATATTATATATATAATATATAATATAATAATATATAGTGTGTGTTTACATGTACAAACCCAGACAGTTACCTAGGGTACTGGACATCCGTCATCTTAGTATCTTCTCCAAACTCTTTTCTTGAGGAAGTCCTCCAGGGTGCAGACTCATATGGCCGTGAGCCCCTTAAAGACCTGTCCGTCATGCGGAAGTAAAGGCATCCGCAGGTACTCCATGGACTTCCCTATAAAACAGCACGAGAAAGGCAACATGTCCTGAATCCTCCTGAGCAAAAATTGTGGTTGTCTACTCGATTATAGACAACATACTACTAGAAAACAGCCAAAAAGCACGGCAAAACGGTTGCAGAAACAGAGGACAGTTGTCCAGGTGAACAAGAAAGAGAAGCACTCATCTGGTGTCCCAAACAGCTCAGCTGCTTCCAGGGTCGTCGAACAAAAAAAAACAGTAACCTGGTAAGAAAGGCAGATGCTAGCACCGCTGGATGTATTTGAAGACACACCTGGAACACACTTCTTTGTGTAACATCATGGGAAGTCAAAAAGAAAATCAGTCAAGATATTAGGAAGAGATCTGAAGGTGTCACATCATCTGTTCAAACAATTATATGCAAGTATAAAAGACCCATGAGAATGTCCAGCCATCATAACGCTGAGGACGGAGCCAGGTTCTGTGTCACAGAGATGAACGAGCTTTGGTGGGTCAGAGGAACTGTAAAATATGCCTACTATAAGTCACTATAAATTTTTCTTATGTGTCCAACCTCGTAGGTTGATTATTAAAATTTATAAAAGCTATCATTTTTATTTACAGTACAGTATAGCATTTGGATTCCTTCTTTAATACTGTGCTTATTTTTCAAATCTACAAAGATCTGAACTTTGAGAGTGTTTTAAACAAGAAAATAAATGTGAGAAAATGTTACTGCCTGTCTGAGAAAAGTGTATAAAGTGTGTGGTGAGGGGTTTTACAGCCTTAAATACATACATAATTGTAAAGTTTTCTTCAAGGATTCTGTTTATTGCGAGTTATTTTTGGAACATAACCCCCGCGAAAAATGAGGGAACATTGTACTTTCAAAAGACACATAAAAAAACAGATTAGTTTGCAATGCACACAGGGACAAAGACCTTATCGTTTTGTCAGAACACAGAACATGTCTCCAAAAATTTACTGTTTGGCCATAATGAGCATCATTATGTTTGAAGGAAAAAGGGGGAAGCTTGCAAGCCTGAGAAAGACATCCCAACTGTGAAATACGGGGGTGGTAGCATATGCTGTGGGTTTGTTTTGTTGCAGGGGGGACTGGTACACTTCACAAAACAGATGGCATCATGAGGAAAGAACATTATGTGGAAATACTCAACATCTCAAAACATTTACCTAGAAGTTAAAGCTTGGGGCGATGGAAAATGGTCTTCAAACATGAACAATGAGCCAGAGCATACTCCCAAACTGTTAGAAAGTGGCTTAAGGATAACAAAATTGGAATGGCCATTACAAAGCCCCTACTGAAAATTTATGGGCAGACCTGAAAAGGCATGTGCGAGCAAGGCAGCTTGGCAGGAATTTTGGCTCAGTTACACCAGCTCTGTTAGGAGGAATTATGTGAGAAGCTTGTGGAAGGGCATCCAAAACGTTTGCCCCAAGTCATACAGCATAAAGGCAATGGTACCAATGCTAAAGAAATGTATGTAAACCTATGACTTTGAAGCAAGTACTTAAAAATTCAAAATAAAAAATTGACCCTAAAACAGGAAAACTTTAGTCTGATTTCATGTCAGACAGTGAGTGAGAAAAAAAAAAAGTGAATGGGGTACGTGTTGTCATTAGATTCTCAACCTGCACATTCGCTAAGATGATTATCATCATCTGAAGCCACTGCCTCAGGGGAGTGTATGAAATATAACTTTAAATAGCATAATTTGAGAAAAATAATCCAAATCGGTCCAAATTTCATCAAATATGTATTAGAGCTAGACCAGTATAGCACATGCACCTTTAATACTATGAATCCCAGAATGCTTTACAAATATGTTGGCACCGGCCACCACCACTATTGCCACTTATTAGCATCTGCTACCTGTCCACCTCACTTAAGTTTAATCCACCCCTTCTGAAAAACATACAGATGTTGTTGAAATTTTTTCAATAAATATTAGTTTTGGCTCGCAACTTAGTCAGTTTTTAATTTTGGCCCTCTGTGAATTTTGAGTTCGACACCCCTACACCCCGACACCCACTATTGTATATATTTCTACCTCCTGCATGCCCTTATTTGTATTTATTCAGTGTGTTTTTTGTTTTTTTTGTTTTCTTGTGTGTTGTTGTATGTGCACTTTATCACCGAAGTAAGTTCCTAGTCTGTGAGCTCTGCTCACGGACAATGGCAATAAAACTTCTTCTGATTCTGATTCTAACAGACCCATGTTTGAAACTCTAAACCAGGAATAAGTATTTACCATGTATTATGGCCAGGGCCAGGATGCCCCCGGTGCTGGTACCAGCCACCCAGTCAAAGAGCTCTCTGGTAGGCCGCCCCGTCTCCTTCTCTAATGCGATGAGCATCTGGATCAGAACTAGGCCCTTGATCCCTCCCCCATCCAGACACAGCAGCCGCTCCAGCCTGAAGGACACATGCACATGGGGTGCCAAAACCAAATGTTTTTATTAGATCCAATAGAAACAGAAAAAGGTACTGTATTTCCCAGACTATATGTCACACTTTTTTCATAGTTTGTCCAGGGGTGCGACTTGTACTCAGATACGACTTATATGTGAAATTATTAAATTATATAATTTCACATCTTCATTATTATCACACTGACAACTGCGCAAGGGCACTCTAGGCTTGTGTACCAGTATGACAGCCATGTGGAAACTGCATTTCATCTACTTCCAGAGCAGACGGAGTCATTCAGAAGTAACACCGAGGATGAAGAATTCAATGGAATTAGTGATTTGGAGTGAGATCGAGAGGTAAACCTGTTAGCTTGTTTTTATGCTTTAGTTAACTGATTAACTGTTTAATCTTACGCTAACATACCAGACACTTATTAAGTTCATTGCCTATGCTTCATATAGCTGAATAAATATGTGTTATGTATGTTATGTATTATGTATGTGTTATGTTGTTTATACATGTTACAGTTCACTTGTTTGACCGATAGATGGCGCTGGTATCTTTGTAATACCTGTAAGAAAATTTACTTTACTTTAATTTACTTGATTTGTTTTCTTTTACACATTTCATATTTAATTTCCGCTTTATTTATAAGACCATAAAGGTGATATTTTTTTCATTTGGAACAATATTGTAAATGTTTTGTTTTTCATAAGTCTAGTTTAAGGTCTGAAAACTACTTCCTGTTTTCTGGTTCAGCCTTTTACGCTAATGCGAAGTCTTATGCGACAAAGCACTATTTAAGAAACAACTGAAAAGTAAAATATAAAGTTTTTGGTTCACTGGTTTGTTACTAGCAGGCCAAAGTGGTATGTATTTTTCCATGAGTTCATATGCAGTTTTGTGTGTATATGTAATATGAGCCAGAGCTCATGTTATACCTCTACACTTTTAGGCCCCAGGGAATGTGCAATACTCACCTCTATACTTTTTGGTCTCAGGGAATGTGCAAATATGCTTGGAAGTATTAGGGGAAGACAGTGCAATATCATCAAGTGTGTGTGTGTGTGTGTGTGTTTTTATAGGTGGCATGAGTTCCCTTGTCCCAAGACAAATTTCTCCTAAGGGAGACAATAAAGGCTAATCTAATCTAATCTATATTTCATGTGTTAGCCGTTTCTACGGCGTGAACTGTGATGAAGAAGTAAGACCACAGTAAACATCAGTGAAAAAAAACTCATGTCTCTCGTGTTTGTAGATAACCCGGCATATGTTACGTTAGTGTAGCATATCTGATTAACTGTTAATATCTTGCGTAAACATACCAGTCACGTATTCAGTTCATTGTCTATGTGTTACGTTAGCAGGCTGTACTGCTATTCAGCCTGTTGTTCTCTATTTTTTATTGTTATTATTATAACAATATGCTTTTAAAATAAAATGTCTGTTCTTGGTCTCGGATTTTGTAAAATAAATTTCCCAAAAAAATGTGACTTATAGTCCAGCACGATGTATAGTCCGGAAAATACGGTATGTGGAAAAAAAAAAACTGTGCAAGCTGCTGATGAAAAGCAATGGATTTTCTCTACAGAAGAAGTTGGAATATTTACAGTATGTGCCAAATTTAAACCATGAGTCTTAAATTAAATTAACTATATTTATGATAAGTTTGATTTTTATTGAATATGATATAATATATAATATAACAGTATGAGCAACAGGGTAGACATTTTACAGGATTACATGGTTCTAATTCTGGAGTGATTTTAAACTTGTGACCATGAACACCAATAACATGAACACCTTACTCGAGAGCAGTCATGCTTGTTTTCACCCAAACAAACCATGCGTTTCTCTGACTGGGTTTATCCACCGGTCAATAATGTCCATTTAAAATGGGAAGATAGGATGTAGCTACTCTGGTTTTCTTCATAAAAAAGGACTTCACACTCCATACTGACGTTCACGTATCATTTGTCATGTGTCATTTATTTTTCAAGTTTCAGACCTTCAACATCGTGAAAATTGCTCAGCTCAATTCACTACAATACTTCAAAAATAGATATAGATATAATAATATTACCATCTTCACCTATACATCACCAGTAAGTAAGTCAAGTAGTGTATTTTTCAAAGTTTGGAGCCTTTTCTTTGCACTTTTGTCTGTAATTCTTTCAATCATCTTTTCTCTCTTTCGCGGCTATCATTTCTCTCTCTGTTTAACTTACAGGGCAATACAAGCAGCCACATGACTTTGCAAAAGGTCATGTGGCTGCTTGTATTGCCCTGTATTGTACAAATAAAAAGACATTAAAAATAATGATAGTAGTTGTACGTTACTCTGCTTAATTTAACAACAAATATTAGAACAATCATTTTCTGACTTTTAACTCTCTGTTACCATGGAAACAACCAGACTGACATATTACCATAAGCTACAGAGGATGCGGTTTCAGGCCCACATGTCCTTGTAAAATTTTGTGTGTGTGTTCTGGCTGGGCAGGTTCTTCCTCTCTTTCACTCATGGCCTGTCCCTTACCTTCTTTTGCTGGATTTGGCTGAGTCTCCTCGACAGTTGTGACTTCCTCCAGCGGTCTGCTGCAGAAAACCCTGAAACCCCAGCAGACAGACATATCTCATGCACAGAAGTGTTTTCAGGCCCACACAAATGCCATTATACTATTCAAAAGCATGTGGTTATTGTATTTAAGTTTGTAAAATGAATCAAAATCCAGATACTAATCGTATCATCTTGAACTATTACAGTAGTATGACCAGCGAGAGCACATGTGTCAAACTCAAAGCCTGCGGGCCAATGTGGCCCTCCACATCATTGTATGTGGCCCTCGACAGGGTAAATTCAAAAGGTATGATGGTCTAAAATGTCATTTACCAGGAGATACACAGTTACAGAGCCAAATGTATACACCTAGGCAAATGCAATATTTGTAACTTGAAGTAATAAATACAGAAACAGTTAAGTAACAAGTTAAAAAAGTAGTTAGATTTATTTTATATCTGGCCCTTTGAGAGCAGTCATTTTGTGGATGTGGCCCTCGGTGAAAATGTGTTTGACATCCCTGTTTAGCAACACGACTGCACTCGTCCTTAATAGTCCTTAAAACAAGTCAAGTCCCAAATCAAATCAAACCAAGTCAAATCCAACTGGTAACTATGGAAGAAATACTGTAGTGAACAAATAAAGGTCTAATTGACTGTCACCATTTGATCTTTCCTGTTGAAGATTTATCACCCATGTTCCCTGTGGGACCATGGGTGACATAGGCTTATGAGCTAAGTCTTGGGCAGAATTGTACTGCTAGGGCCTAGGAGAGATCACTAGCTTACTCAGTCATGCATGGATGACATATTAAAAACTTCAGGCATGTTTTTGATGAGGAAACAATATTTTAACTCGGTAGAAAGTAGGATTCTTATGATACCACTACTGGTATTTGCAAAAGCTGAGATATCGCAGATTTTTCAGGTATCGGCAAGTAGATCAAATAAATTGTCCAATACCACAAGACTTGCAGATGTGAACACTGCCGCTGTTGATGTCTGTGGCAAATGTTACTGCTAACACGCAGAGCAGGTTAAATGCAGGCTGTGGCTCTGCAGACACTTAGTAACAAACATGTCCTTTTTGTGATTATTAGTTATTATTAGATTAAAACACATCTGAGAAAGACTGAACAAAAATGCCTCCTAAAAGAAAATTGTATTCTGTGATTACAAGCTGCAAGTAGTAAAAATATGCAGCCAAAAACGGTAATCGAGCAGCAGAAGAAAAGACAGTTTGTAGGGACAATAACGAGAAACTTGTGAAGGACTGGCGAAAAAGCAGACGTTATTATTATTTCAATGAAGACGAAACAAAAAAAATGCTAATTGCGGGCTTAAAGCTAAATGGCCACAGCTAGAGGAACAACTCCACAAATGGGGCTTCAACAACATGCTGCAGGGAGAGGCCTATCAACGGTGCAGCTACGTCTCCAAGCCAAGGTAATTGTCAAGCCAGTTGTAGATGATTAAATATGTTACCTTATCATAGTTATCTGATTAACTGTTAATAACTGTTAATATCTTACATTAACATACCAGGCGTGTATTCAGTTTGTTGTCTATGCTAAATGTACATGTCTTTATTTATTTTGTACCTTTTTAGCATGTTATAGCAATATATGAAGAAGATGAATGCATGCACACTGTACCTATGCCAGGAGGCTGCTTGGAGGAGGGGATGGGGCTGGAGTGTGCAGGGGGTGGGGTATGTGCAGGGGGGTGGCAGCGCTGCACTCCCACCACAATACACAGCATGTCCAGCAAGATCTTTCTGTTGGCACCTGTTACTCATGCACAAGCAGCAGAGCAGAGGCAGAGCACAGACTAACATTAGCACACAGTCTTACACTTTTGCATCAGAGATATTCCCCTTTCACATGTAGTGGGCTGGAACTGTAATCACATGTCAGTGATCATAATACTATCATTGCACTGGAACAATCTAAAATAATAACCTTGAATTTTAAGGTATGAAAATTGGTTTAGGTTAAGCATTCAAATGCTGAGATCATTTATATTATTTCCTTGGAAATTTAGATACAGTACTGAATTTTCTAATGTACTTATTATTATTACATTTCATGAAGATAATTTAGCAGCATCTAAAACGTTTTTTTGAATTTCCAAAGCTTTATATTTTTACAAGTTGTTTACTTAAACCAACAGTAAAGAAAAAAAAAAGTAGCATTCAAATAATTAAAGGCCATGTACCCAATTTTTTCCATGTATTTGAGCAAACTTTGTCTTGTCTAAGTACAAATATGGTCAAAATATGTCTACTGTGTACTGTGTGCATCTAATTATAAAGCGGTTTACTGTCCGCGTAATAAAGAAAAATGCGCGTTAGCATGCTAGTTGTCTCTGAGAATCTTGAAAAAATGCTTATAAAATCATCACAGTGAATAGTTAAGATGCTCAGAATGCATCTGGTGAGTGAGGCATAACTTTGAACCATGTTTAAAATGAAGTAGTTTAAAAATCAGGTACAGCACCTTTAATCATTGGGTTGATAAAGTGTTGTCCTATGGATATGTTCCAGTTAATCAACTTTCTTCTAAACTAAGAAAGCCCAGCAGTGGCTACAATCCCAGCCCAGCCTGGGGCTTTTGACCATCTCATGGATTTATCTTTGAAATGCTCAGTCTCTGCTTCTCAAACATAAGACATGTTTCTGTGTGGAGTCTGCATGTTCTCTCTGTGCCCAGCTTCCCCCATCAAACTAGAACATGCAGAGTAATCCACCAGCTAGGTACTCACAGCTCACATCTGGAGATTATTAATTATCATACCATCAAAACAAATGCCCACCCTGATGTGAGGGTCAGTCACCGAGGTTAGTTTCCATGCAGTCAGCGATGCACCGGTTCTGAGCTCTCACCTTTGCTGGAGCGTGCAGCCAGGAGCCCAGGTGTCTCTCCCAGGTCATTGTGGATCTCCACGTCAGCCCCAAACACGATGAGAGCTTTGATCAGGTCGATATGGTCCATCTGCTCAAAGCACAAAATGTAGTCTACGAAAGGGGTTTTTGTGGACACCTCAACTCCATCAAAATGGCAGCGGGATATATATTAATGCTGAACCTGCGTGGAAAAAATATCTATTTGCAATTTCTTTCTGACCAACATTGAACTGAATTCTGCTTTTTGCAGAATTTAGCTAAATTACAAGGTTCATATTTTAAACATGCCTAGCATTGACATTTGAGAGAGTATCGAAAAATGATCAGCTAATCTAATACAAGAATCTGATGCATTTCAGAATATGCTTGGAGAGATTTAGACCTTACAGTGTTAAAGGTTTTGAAGAGAAAACGTGTTGCAGTCCTTGGACTTGATAATTGTGAACATTGCAGCTGCAGCTGAGATTTCTTTTTTTGCAATATATATTACAGCCCTACTAAGTAGCATCACTGATTTATTGTTATTCTTCCCACTTAACTCAAATAATAGAGAGCATAACAATGGGCAGCACGTAGAGTTGTCAAAACTATTGAAAATCAGATAGTAATTGATAAAGGTAGTATTGAAACTGAAATACTCATTGTGCAGGTATCAATACTAAAAAAAAAGTCTCATTCACAGGACAGAAATGGACCTTTCCTCAATAGCTTTAGAATGATCTTGAGCTATATCAGAACACAGAAGTATAACACTACATAGACTAGTATACACCCATGGACCACTATGGAACCTATCTGGACAACTGAGGGATTACACAGATATAAGGCCACATGGGAGTATAAAAGAAAGTACTACCATTTAATGCTGGAAATGGCATTCTATTGTCTAAAGAAAGAGTTTTTTATTATCATCATGGTATCAGAATCGGTATTGAATATAGAGTCTATTCCTTAGAATCGAGATTGAGTTTGAAATTTTAGTATCGTGACAACAACAGCAGCATATGCCTCTGTGCTAGAAGATAAACTAGCAACTGGAAAATCTAAAACCATCAAATTCTGGTACAGTCACCTGCTTCGTATATATGTATATTAAAATAGTATGCTTTTGGATTAACTTTTTCAGGCCATGTCTGGCGAAAAATTGTATATCAGCCAATCTATAATCTTTGGAACAACATCTCAAATTGTTTGTGACTATTTGCATTTGGTAGGGGATAAAGCTCATTTCTACAACAGCGTATAAGGGTCAGTTTAAAAAAAAAAAAAAAAAATTCTACAGGCGCTGAGAATAAAGTCGTAGCATTTCGACATTAAAGATGTAATTTTATGAGAAAAATCATTGTACTAGGAGAATAAAGTTGTAAAATTACAAGAATAAAGTCGTAATTTTATGAGAATTAAGTCGTGATTTTATGAGAATATAGACTCCTGTGCGTGAATGAGTAGACTAGTGCGATATCCCCCAGGCTCTAATGTGGTTACACAATAGAGCTATCCAGAGAGGATTTGTTGTTTCTCAAGAAACTGTTAAAATTTTACTGAAAATATTGGATCAAAATGGGGTAGAGTTGCGAAGAAGACGGCGTCTTCGGCAAAGACAGTACAGGGTAAGGGCCAAACGCACTGTGGCATTTGGAGTCATATGATAAACTGAAACCGTGTGGCATTTGCATAAATGGCTGTATTGATGCTTCAGTCATCACATTATGTGGATGGAGGCATATGTTACCAACAGCGATCCGACAGTAAATGTGGATTACTGTATCCACACAGTGACTTGCGTTAGAGGGTGTCCGCAAAGACTCCGGGCGGATCCAGGTACAGAAAATTCACATGCCCGCAACATTCAACAGTTCTTGAGCAGAAACCACACCGATGCATTTGCTAGAGATCAAAGCTTCATCCATAGATGCAGCACCACCAATCAACAAATAGAGTCTGGGTGCGGAGTCCTGCGTAAACAATGCATTCAATGGACATCTTTCAAACTCTAAAGGAACATGGACATTTCACCCCTGCAGTCAACCACTTCAGATAGTTCCTTTTCCACAAATGTAGCAATTTATTCCAAATCCCTATTGTTCCTCTGAGGAAACAAACTCAAACATTTGCAGTGTCGCTTCAAAGTACTTAGACTGATGATAGTGTGGTGATGGTGGGCTAAAAGACACAGTATTTCATCATGTGTAAACCCAGGTTAAAGTATATCCGAGCAAAATACTCCAAACTCTCCATAACGCATAATGCACTAGTCTATTCATTCACGCATGCACAGGAGCCTATATTCTCATAAAATTATGACTTTATTCTCATCAAATTAGGAGTTTAGCCTCGTAAAATTACGTCTTTAATGTCACAAAATGCTACGACTTTATCTCCTAGCACCTGTAAATTTTCTTTTTTTTTTAACTGACCTTTATACGCCGTCGTACATTTCAAATTTACATTTTGCTGAAAAAAAATGTCAGATTGTCATTTACCCATCCCTCTTTGTGCTCAGCAAGGCAGAGAGAGACTGGTGGGTGTACCTTCATGGCTAAGTGCAGGGCTGTGTCTCCATTATGGCCCTTCAGGTTTGGGTTGGCCCCGTGGGTAAGCAGGACCATGGAAGCCTCGAAGCGCCCTCTCTTGGTCAGAATGTGCAGTGGGCTCTCTCCAGTTTTACTGAGGTAGTTCAAAGCGCTGCCATTCTCCAGCAGCAGACGGCACACATCTACACCGAGAGGGCACAGTTATATAGTCAGCTGGATGTTCCTACTTTAAAACCAAAAGTGTAACACACAGTTTGGTCAACAAACGACCGTATTTTCCGGACTAGAGCGCACCTGATTAAAAGCAGCATGCTTTAATTTTAGAAAGAAAAAAATTGTACAAGCCGCACCGGATTTTAATCGGCAGGTATCCCACGTGGTAATATGAAAAATTTGCTCAAAAACGTTCATTTGCGAGGGACCACTAGTGTAGTTTTTTACTATGTATGCAGGCACGTGTTTTGCGTCCTGACTGGCTAAAGGAGGTTCCGTGTCTCCTGTACAGGACAGAATACGGCCGTGTCCAAATTTGCCAAATGCATCGTTGCACCTGCCCGACTTAAATGTGCCGTTCGAACGGTGCATTTAAGGGCACATTGGTGATTTTTTGGTGAATTGAGACATGGCCTAAGTTAAGCCAAATTTACCAAAATGTTCAATGCTGCAGCATGACTCTGAAACACGTCAAGATCGCGATGGACACCTTTGTATTTGAGGACAAACGCCTCTGACGCGCGTTGTGGATGCTCTGGACGCGCATCCAGAGCGTCCGTTGCGGTCTGCGAGTGCCTTTGGATGTTTAGTTTTCCCTGTGTCTTTGTGAACGCTGCATAAAACTCATCAGCGGAGGTGATCAGCTCTGCGGCGTCTCTGACGCTTGAAAATGCACCACAGAAACGCAGCGCGGCCAAGACGCACGTCCACAAGAGACTTTACACGTGAAACAACATAAAGAAGGAGGAAAATAACCTAAGGACGACAGCAGAATAAGTTTTAACAAGGAGCAAAAAGGGCTGTAATCATGCAGATGGAGTCTGCTTTAGTTTGTGGATCAGTGACTGCAGGAAAAAGAACATTACGAGACATTACAGCGGAGCAGCACCAGGACGAAGAGGCGGGGACAGAGGAACTGAGAAATACACCTGCAGCCGCAAAACATATAGAATAACTGTATAAAAAACAAAACAAAATGCTTTCTACTTTTTCATTTACGCGGGTTATTTTTGGAAAGTGATAAATGAGGGACAACTGTATATCTTACGGGAAAAAAAAAAATGAATAAGCCGAACTGCACCATAAGCAGCAGCGGTTAAAGTGTGTGAAAAAAAGTAGCGGCTGGTAGTCTAGAAAATACGGTATATGCTTGTACTTGTAAAACCCTGTATTAAACTGCAACATATTTGTACAGTATTATCAAGTCATATGTAGATAATTTTTATAGTCATAGAAAGATATACAAATAAGTTAGTTACACCTCTGCGTTCTTGGACCAGTGCAGAGGGGTGCCGCCATAAATGGGATCCTCTGCCTGCAGCTGTCCACCGTCTGCTTTCAGGATCTCCACCACACACCTACCATACACAAGACACACAAGATATTTATGATCTTTTAAAACAGCCAATGCTACTAAAATAGCATGTACACAGTTTTATATTTTGCAAAAAAAAAAGTTGATTTAGCGTTTAGTCCCACTTTAAGAACACACTGAATGCTCACATGTAGTGGGATGAGGATTTGCTGAAACATACTCTTTCTCGCTGTACTTCATGGCGGTGTGGATAGGGTAGCCGGTGCCTCCGATGACATCACACTTGGCTCCTCCCTCTAGCAGGCCCCTGACAGCCTGGATCCTGCCCAGGCGACAGGCCACATGGAGTGGAGACTCTCCATTAGAATTGAGCTCATTCACCCCCCGGCACAGCTGAGAGCACAGCACCTGAGAGAGGACAACAGCATATCTTAAGCCCGCTAGAAACTATGGGACTTTTCAGTCTTAAAGGTTTTTTTTAACATGAGACAAAAAGTGCAGACCACAGACACGAGGAAAATTGGATGAGATTTAAAATCTCCAAGTGCAAAGACTGCAGCGGGATATGGCAGTGGGAAGTGTTCAACAGATCAGAACATTGTTCTTCTAGTTTAGATGTAAAACTGTCTTATTATTTGATAAATGTGGCGTTGTGGTGGCGTAGATAAATGATTTTAATGCACAGAAGGCTGGTGGTAAACTACACAAGAAGTAGAGTTACTATCGCTAATCTGCAGCAGCCTGAACAGACAAATATGAAGATATACTCTTGCCTTTTTTTCTTTTAAAGAATCCTTCAAAATTGATTAATAGTGTCATTTTGAGGAGTATGTGTTATTATATAAATAAAAATGAGAATGTTGCAGTTTAACTTTACAATTTTATGACAGGTGAGGAATAAAGTGGTCTTTAAACTATTTTTGCCATTTCCCAAGTTTGTAATTTGCGCCTCTTAGTGTCTGTCACTCCACCTGCGCCTGAGGCTCTGTTTTATTGGCTGTTGCCATGGTGACGTTTTGTGGTTACAATATGAAAGAGCAGCTCAGAGTCGCACTGACACTGAAATTGGGAAGGCAAATCTGGGCTTAAATCAGGCAAAATATCCTGGCGGGCTTTAGACTTACATGTGGGTTAGAGCAGCCAAAAAAATTCTAATTCTCTCAAGAGTCAGAACTGTTACTTCAAAAGTAAAAAGTATTTGGGCAAGCTACTTCTCAAGCAAGAGCAATTGAACAGCTGGACATAAAAATCTGGTATTTTATTTGACGTTAATGTAATTGAAAACAAAAATGGGGAAAGAGGGAAGAGAAACCAAAACTTTTACTCAAGTAAGGTTACTGTTAGTAAGGGTTAAGTAAAGTATGGCATAAACGTAACTCTGCAAGCAAGTCATGTGGTGTAGAGCTGAGGTGGTGGTGTAGGTTCTACAGTAATTTTAAATATACATGTTTTTAGTTCAAGTTCCAAAAGCACATAGAGGACGTTTGTGTGTATGGTATGGTGTAGTACCTGGATGACAGCTGGTGAGTCCAGTTTGGCTGCATAATGCATGGCTGTGTCTCCGCTCTGGTCTTTGATGTCTGTGCGGGCCTGGCTCTCCTCCAGCAGCTCTCGCACACAGCCCACATCCTCCCGCTCACAGGCCAGGTGCAGAGGGGTGCGGCCCAAGTTGTCCTGGGAGTTTATCTCACTGCAACACAACCACAGCACAATATTACCACATGCAAAATTGTCCAGCAGCATGGTGGAAATCAGCACAGCAGCAGTTTGCAATGGCAATGCACTGGAACAAACATTGAGTATCTAGTTGGATGACAAAACAACTTGTAGCTCAAATTCTAGCCCAGATTAGGGCCTGGCCAATATATGGGTGTTCGGAGAAAATATCGGTTATCGTCAAAAATCTAGCCAATATTTCATGTGGGGCATGTTATATCTTATTATAAAACTTTAGACTTTCTAAATTACAAACATTTATTGCAATTTACAGGCATACATAAACTAGAAAAAAATTGGAATTCGTGGCTGCCCACTGCATTGGCTCATATCTTATCTATGAACAGAATGCAGTTTGTCCAGATGGGCGAGTACTCTTCCACTCTGAGGCACATCACTTGCGGTGTGCCTCAGGGTTCTATACTTGGCCCAATTCTCTTCCTGCTATACATAAATGACCTGTGTTCCATCTCCAAAAAAACTTAATTGGTGCTCTTTGCCGACGATACTACGATTCTATGCTCTGGGAAAAACCTGCAACAGCTGATGGAAGAGGCCCCGAGGAAATGACTAAATTAAAAGAATGGTTTGACTGTAATAAATTGTCGCTAAATTTGAAAAAAAAAAAAAAAACTAAATTCATGGTAATAGGTAACAAAAAAATCGACACTGAACTCAAGGTGACTATAAATAATGAAATCATTGAATGTGTGCATGAACATAATTTCCTTGGAGTCATTCTTGACCATAAACTCTGCTGGAAGCCTCAGTTAACTGCTGTAAAAAACAAGATAGCCAAATCCATCGCAATTATGAGGAAATCTAATCTGCTGGATGAAAGAACACTTTTATACCGTATATTGTACATTAATATTGCCTTATCTTAGTTACTGTGTAGAGGTGTGGGGAAATACTATAAAAACAAATGTTAATGTTAATCCATTCTCCAGAAAAAAGGCGCGGATAATTCATAACGCTGGGTACAGGGAACATACAAACCCTCTGTTTCTTAAGTCAAAAATAATCAAATTTGAAGACCTAATTAAATTCAAAACTTTACATATTGTGTATAAAGCACGCTACAATCTGCTCCCAAATAATATCCAAGGCATGTTTCAAATTAGAGATAATAAATACAATTTGAGGGGACAAATGAATCTTAAGAAACAGTGTGTTCGCACTACCCTAAAAAGTATGTTCATTACCCGACGTGGAGTTGATCTTTGGAATGAATTGGACGAAAGCTTAAAATGTAGTATCTCTCTGGTAAACTTCAAAACGACTGTAACAGGTAAAATATATTTAAAAACTATGCTATTAAAGAAGGATCATAGTAAAACTATGAATACTCACCAGGGTGGCTGCAACAAATGTCTGTAATGTCTATTGCCTCGATTCACTGTCAATTAACTACAATTACTTTAGCGAGTTCTTATTCTATGTAAACATTATGTACACACATTACATGCATACACATGCACACGCACACATGGTGTGTATGGGCATGTGTATGGGTGATACACACACACACACACTTTACATGCATACACATGCACACGCACACCTGGTGTGTATGGGCATGTGTATGGATGGAATTTTGTAGGAATGTTATCGATAAATGCCATCTGCAATTTTGGGTCTACATTGAATTGTGACCTAACTTTTTTGTACAATCTTGCTTCTGTGATCAACAGCTGAATTATGTGATTTACTTTAATATGGGAGGTAAGCTCTCACAAGTTTTTTACTTCTGCTTACTCCTTTTGAGCATTATGAAAAAATGTGGTTGTGCACTGTCTTGAACTGGCTTTGATATTATTATATGCCTCCTGCTCAAATAAACAACATTCATTCATTCATTCATTCACACTGAAAAGTAAGGCAGCAGACAAGGACAAGCATCTGTCACCTTATGAAATAAACAGAGGTCTGTACATTTACCAAAGTATAAGGAAACCTGAGGGCCAAGAAAAAAACTGGTTCGAGGACTGTATTAGTTTGGACACCCATGCTGTAACATATTACCACCATACACAGTAGAAACAATATGAGACCACTGAAGGCAGACAATATGTGTATGTGAGGTTGTGAATGAGTGCAGACCTCTGCACATGGTTGTGCTTGAGGACAGTTCCTTGGCCTGTCTCTATGGCGATGTGTGCAGTGCTCCAGGTCGGGGTGGTTCCTAATGCAGTCCACAATTAGCTGAGTGCTCTCAGCCTTCAGAGCCACCGTCTCATAGACTAGGCCGCAGCTTCACAGAGTACTGAAAGAAGCAGGCAAAAGCATCCTCCTCACTGGAGACCTGGAACAGCCTGGGGGCACAAAGGAGTGGTCACTCAGCATGACTTCCTGTTCAAGCCTAAAGAGGAGGAGCGGAATATGGGGTGCAAAATATAACAAATTGAACCTTATTATTACCTTATTGTTTGGGATTGGCTCTACTAAGTGTTTCAATTCAATTTATTTTTGTAAAGCCCAAAATCATGACAGCAGTCGCCTCTTAGGGTGCTGAACATGGAGGTGATTAACCAACAGAATTAGAAAATCAACAATGAAACAGAAACAGATAAGCAAATTAATCAACAGAAAAAGAAGTAATGAAAAACTGTCCCAGAACATCCCCTGTCCTTAGACCCTCCTTCTCGTTTTCTAAAACGGAAGTCAGTGCACTTGTTTCTTTTATCAAGTTGTTTTCAATGAATATTGCAATTTAAAATGACCAAATTAAAACATAATTATCCATAGGTATGATACAGTAGATTGTAACTATACAAAAGACACAAGCAACATTGTTTTCAGTTTAAAGGACTTTAAAGAAGACCTATCATGTATGTGGGGTTGAGTAATGGCACCACTTTCTTAGGTTAATATTTAAAAAAAGTGATGACAAAGAAGATGTTTAACTCTGTGCCAGTTTGTTTCATGTGGATAGGCCCAGTAATTACAGATACATTAAAACAGCAGACGTGCAACAATTAATCAACACTGAATTTTTACATTTACCATTCCAAATACTAAGAGACGTGCAGTTTGTGGTAAGTTTGTGGTGTTATTTTAATACTTTGCATGCCTCAAAATTAGCATTAGCATTTTCTAAAACACAAAAGTGTCCCCCGATGAAGTTCTCACCGCATTTGTTTAGTCTTTGCATGTTGTCAGAAAAGCACATACTCAAGTCACTGCCCACTGCTTTATCTTTAAATATGTATTCATTTTAGTGTGACTAAAATCCTCATAGAGACAGAACTGGACAGAAAAGTAGTGACACCAACACTGAGGCTTGCCAAGCACCGTTGTTGGCACAGAGCCAATTTATCTCTCACGAGAGATGTCACTACAGATGAAAAAATAAACTTTCCTGCTAAATTCTGGGCATATTTACAGAAACGTCATTAATATGTACTGTCCCTGAAATAAATACATACATACACAAACTAAAAAAATACAGACCTGAGTGCAAGTGTAGGCGTTCCTCAGGGCACAGCAGCACACAGTCCCAGGGACTGGCTTGTGGCTGTGCTTGTACAGGACTCAAGTTACCCTCTTTCTGAGTGGACTCGGCCTGTACCACTGTAAGTCTCCCAGGGGCACTCTTGGACCCTGTACGGGTTCGTG
>JAIEZT010001113.1:0-21261 GCA_019594935.1 Periophthalmus modestus | reverse complement strand
GGGCTGATCTTGTGTTGGTTAATCAGTTATAAAGGATGGATAACAAATTAAGAAAGAATTAGAACTATAACAAGCCACACGACTGCGTTAGGTAAAATCAGGTGGGCTCGTCCAACTTTCAATGGCGCGCTTTTGAAGCCGTTTTGCGTTTGAGCGTTGACAGCGTTTAGTCGTCAAACACCCGAGTTCAAAAAAAAAACCCCGGGTTTCGATGTGTATCAAGTGTCTTAGTTAAATGCAAAGGACGTCCAACGGAGAGTGTGATCTGACGGTTGAAGTTAGACATTACTGTGAGCGTCATCCACTCTCCGCAGATCTGTCTCGGCATCAGTGTATCGACGTGCGTGGAACATGTCCAACACAATTGTCGGTTTCTGTTCTGCGGCATGAAGAGCATGCGTAGAGGCACGGGAATCGTTCTGTAGATCTTTATTTATTTAAAGGCAGTGCAAAATTCAAAGCGGAGTCAAGTGAGTAGTGTCCAAAGCAAAGTCAAGTGAGTAGTGTCCAAAGCAAAGTCAAGTGAGTAGTGTCCCAAAGCGGTGTCAAGTGAGTAGTGTCCAAAGCAGAGATCAAAGCAGAGTCAAGTGAGTAGTGTCCAAAGCAAAGTCAAGTGAGTAGTGTCCAAAGCGGAGTCAAGTGAGTAGTGTCCAAGCAAAGTCAAGTGAGTAGTGTCCAAAGCGGAGTCAATGTGAAGTAGTGTCCAAAGCAAAGTCAAGTGAGTAGTGTCCAAAGCGGAGTCCAAAGCAGAGTCTAACAAGGCGAGATTGCAACAAGTGTTTTTATATCCCTTAAACAAAATGAGCTTAACCAAAACGCCCAGAATGGAAGCTGCTAAGCCTATCGTAAGACGGACAGAGACCGAAGATTCAGACTCGGGTGGAAACCATTTGACCAAAGTTTATTCACAGTCACAATAATATGAATGAAGGTAGACGGAGCAGGCAGTCGAAAGCGCGGGGTGTATGCAGTAGTCTTCCAGCGGAGCGGGGTCAGAGGCGAGGAAGTCTGTAAACGGTCGAGGTGAGCGGGGCAGGAGGAGAGATGGTCGTACCCGGCGTGGAGAGCTGGGTCGGAGGCGGAGGCATGGTGCAGGTTCAGGGAGCGGGGATCTGGCGAAAAGAGATATCCAACTGAGTACAAAAGTCATAAGTGTAAAACAAGATGAAACCAAGCTGAGATATACACTGAGGATGCACAGACGAATCTGGTGTTGAGTGTCAGGTCCTCGGTCCCTTTGTCCTCCCTGGGTGTGGCTTGATTGCGGATGGGTTTGGAGGTGTGCATGGGAGGAGCTGTATCTCCGCCCAGCTCCAGGCTCCAAACACAGAAGGGAGGAGGATAAAAAACACAGAGCAGACTGGGATCATGACAGAAACAGGACATTTTGAACCCTTTGTAAGAAAGTAAGCATGTATTATATTTTGTATATTGTCCACACAATGCAGTCTCCATGGTGACAAACAGGTGGCAAACGCTCTAGTAGGAAGTGGTTTGCCCGAATTTTTCATGCCAGGGGATTTATGAGAGGAAAAAAGGCCCATATCAGGACCATTCCAGATCTAATCTAGGGCTAAACCAGGTCTAAAGCGGGCCATGCCATAGCTATAGAAAATGTATCTTATCATGCAACAAGGGGCTGTTTGAGTGCTTTATGTTTGGCTTCATTTGGTCCCTAGCCCTGGTTTAGTCCCAGTTTTTAGTTTCGTTAAGTCCCAGTTTGATGTGGTCCTGCTAAACCCGCCCTATACCTTGAAGTCAGAATGCGGTAAGTAAAATAGCTCCATCAATGAAATAAAAAATACATCATCAAAAAAGTTATTCTGAACATTTTGCAATGCCATCAAAAGTAACACTTCCACTGACTCTTAAAGGACGAGTTTTATTTTATTTCGTGGATGTTGAGGAGACAATTTTGGCAGAGAAAGAAAAACATTTGTCAAGTGGGATTGCGGCTGTCAGGAGGGGGCACTCTGGTACGTTGTAATAATATTTGGTGAGTTTGCATTTGCAGCGGTTGGCAGTTCAGAGGAGGAGACGGGAGATCTGACAGGTCCTAATGAAATAATGACAACACGCGTGACCTTCTCTGCATCTGCCTCCTCTCATTTCTCACTCTTAAACAAATATAGATTCATGCAAACCTGTGTCATGCAGTAAAAGCTCACATTAAAGGCGCTGTACCTGATTTTTCCCATGTATTTGAGCAACATTTATCTAGCCCCAGTACAGACGCATTGTGTAAACAGGTCAGATTAAGTCAAAATAAGTTTTACGCTTTTATTGTTCAATAATCAGGAAGTGTGTGTTAGCATGCTAGTTGTTATTAGCATTACTGTGATGGCAAAACTCTGCTCTGAATTAGGATGCTCTGAATGCATAAGGTAGGTGAGGAGTAATTTTGAAACCACTGCAAAAAGTTTAAAATGAGCTAGTTCTGTTTTTTTGTGTTTTTAAGAAATCGGTACAGCACCTTTAAATATAATCTTTGTGTCAAAAATAGTTGATGGATTTTTTTTTTAAATAATATTATTTATTCATTCATTCATTCATTCATTCATTCAATTTTATTTTATTTTATTTTATTTATTTTTTTTTTATTTTTTTATTTTATTTTATTTTATTTTATTTTATTTTATTTTATTTTTATTTATTTTTATTATTTTTATTTATTTTATTTATTCATTTAGTTAGTTAGTAGTACAGAAAAAAAAACCAACACCCTCCTCATCCCGGTCAGTCAAAAAATCTGAATTATCATAAAAGAAAAGAAACTAGAGCGAGCCAGGATGTCAGTAGGTGTGAAAGCTCCCATTAAGAGTTGAATGAATAGTGATAAGTATGACCCAGGCACCAGTGCACACTTTACTGTAGCTTCAATAGACCTAGCCAACATACAGAAACAATAAAACGTGTAGTTCGCTCCTCTCTTCAGACAGAGATATAAGGCAGTGTCCACGAGTAACCTGACCCGAACTGAAGAAGCAGCTTGGTGATGAGCAGTAAAAACGTCTTCGCTCCTCCACAACTTTTTGTCCAGTTGACAGATTTTACTTTTGGCTTTTACTATACATCAGACCTGGACAGCTGAGGGGTTTACACAGGCATAAAAGAAAAAGCTCCCATATTTCTTTATAGATGTGCATTTGGTCGTTAATTTTGTTTTATTTTATAGATCAGTCGCCCATATGAGGCAGTTTCGACAGAGCTGTGCACTATTTCAAGTAAGTGGGTTCATTCTGTCCTTTCCAGTGTCTTAGTATGACTCTTTTGGCTGTAGTGAGAACAGTTTTCAACCAGAGAGCTCTCCTTCCCTTTGCACTTGCATTATTATTGTTATAAATATATAAAATAATCAAAAGACATAACTGGGGTGTGAGGAGTGTTTTTTTTAGCTTTCAGACTATGGCAGATTTTACCTATACAACATTCTGAAACTTTGACAAACCAAGTGAGAAACATATGGATCAGATTAGATCTTAATTAGATCAATCTTATTTGTGAAGTTTCATTAAAAAAAAAAACACATTTTTGCTTTCCAGGATATTACAGAATACTGAATATTCACATTAAAATGCACATTATCTACAGCTCCAGCTCCACCGGGAGGAGCTGGAGGAAGTGTCGGGGGTGCTGGAAGTCTGGGAGTCCCTGCTTAGACAGCTTGCCCCAGATAAAAAACTTAACTTTCTGTGGTAGTAGAATGCTTAATTTGAGCCTCATTCACACCATGCAGCCTCATGCAGGATCATGTGTGAAGCCAAACCTGATTTCCCTGCATTTTGGGTCTGTGTTTCTAGGATAAACCATCAGGAGTTTGCGGGTCAGACTTATGTGTGAATAAACCAGAAATTTGCCAGTACCACTGCTTGGTTTCCTTGGTTACGGGCTTGTTTTCCTCCTCTTTGGATTGAAAAAGAGCCAAAGATAAGACCAGAACTAATCTATACTGCGCCG
This sequence comes from Periophthalmus modestus, assembly GCA_019594935.1. Classification (NCBI taxonomy): domain Eukaryota; kingdom Metazoa; phylum Chordata; class Actinopteri; order Gobiiformes; family Gobiidae; genus Periophthalmus; species Periophthalmus modestus. Next base: position 17,304 of record JAIEZT010001113.1, on the reverse strand, counting down.
CTGAAGTAGAACTGCTCATCCAATCAGTGTTTTTCATTTGAGATCGGATCGCTAAGGCTCCGTGCATTTTGTGTGTGTGACTGGGGTGTGTTTTCTCATTCAAATGGAACAATGTTAAATCTAAACACGACAGCGTAATGGCGGCGTGTCCACATGGCTCCTCCTTCATGGATGTCATCATTATAGAGAGTCTCAGGTTCACTTATCGGATCCAGGGACGACTCTCTCTGCTTTTTTACGCTGTTCATCAGGTCAATCACTAGAACTACTGCAACAAAGTGCAAGTAGTAAGCATAGATTAAGTACATTTTACAGTGGATACTTTTTACTTTTACTTCTGTCTGTGCCTTCTAATCCACCATTTTTGAACTGGTAGCGAACGACGAGCGAACGGTTCCTTAATGTGAACAGTTGGATCTCACTTTTTTTAAGAGCCGATTCTTTCTGATTTCTTTGCGTTTTTTTAACACTGAACAAACACAAGAAATCACCACAGAAGCAGAGTATTTGTGCACAAAAAAACGTATCTGGCATCATATTAACCTTTAGTTTTTAAATGATTATCGTTGGTGTCTTTAAATTATGTGTAATTATAAAGGGTAAAAATAATCCCGCTCTCAGTTTGAACCATTTTAAAAAACATTTTTAACTCGGTCATTTCGTTCTGTGATTAGTTTATTGTGAGTTCTCCAAAAAGTTCAGATCCCATAAAAGAGCCGAAAATCTCATCACAACGAGCTGGACTAAGGTTTGAGCCGTTATTTTGACCATGTTCGTGGAAACATCCTGACTAAAGTTTTCGGTTTCGAGTTTCGGCTTTGAACAAGACAAAAATGAACACACGAAAATCATGAGAAAAATATTAATCACCACATTTAACAACTTGTGTGAAAATACTTTAACTTTTACCCTTAAAGTACATTTTTTAAACAGCTACTTTTACTCTCATGTGATACTTTTACCGGAGTAACTTTTGTACCTCTGTATTGTACTTTTACAGTAACAAAATTGAGTTCAGTGGTCCCTCGTTTATCTCAGAAGTTACGTTCTTAAAAATAACTCACAATAGGCAAAATCTGTGAAGTATCAGCTTTATTTTTTTACAATTATTATATGTTTTGCAGCTGTAAAACCCCTCACCACACACTTATATACACTTTTCTCACACACAGGCATTAACATTTTCTCACATTTCTCTTGTTTAAACTCTCTCAAAGTTCAAAACCTTCGTATATTATCTCCCTCGTCCTCGATGATCTTTAAATGTGTTGTTCTCGTGCCTCTGCTCCAGCTGTATCCACAGAGCGCCTCTCCGTGCACAGAAACACTTTTAAGTCCAAGGTGTTTCTGAAATTTGTCGGTGCAGAAAAGTCAATCATCGACATTGTGGGTGAAAACTTGCAAACTTACAGCACTTAAGAGTCACACTGCGATCCAACATTTATGTAAATTTGTCTGACACATTCTGTACTGTACAGGAGACACAGAGGAGACTGATGGACAATGGTTCTACAGTCCCTCAGCCAATCAGGACACAGAACACAATGCACGTACACAGTGAGGGACCATTGTACTTCATCCACCACTGCTACTTTTACAATTTAAAGGGTTGTGTTTATTACTTAATTTAAACCAAGATTGCACTACGTTAAACACAATAAGTCACGATCACGACCTTTTCTAAAATGTATCGTGAGACTTTCTGTGGCATCTTTTGTTTCTTCTTTTGATACATTTTGAAAGAAGTAGACATTAGAAGTAGAAGCACGTCGCGAGTATTAACATCCATACATTTTCAGACATGTGCACAGCCTGATAAACAGCTTTTTCAGACAGTTTTTCGTTTGATAAATTGTTTTTGTTTATTACACTCAGACTATGGCACTTGCACGGGGACTTTGATTCTGTCACTATCCTGTTTTTCACTCCATGGAGAAAAAACAAAAAAAAACAAAACTCAATTTAGAGGCCGTTAAGGTTCCGGGCAATTACAGATAGGGACAGTTACATCCAGTTGTCTAAAAAAGCATCTCGACATCGTGCGTCTCATTTCAGTTCCTCCAGTTTCTTTTCTCCAGGGACTTTTTGTCTTTATTAATCTATTGATGTCGACTCAGCTTTTGAAAGTTCTCTTCAAATACCCCACGGACTCTTTGGTTCAGTTTTGATTTCCTGGAGGCGTGGGATTAACATGTGATTGGATTGACATTCCACCGTAAAAAAAAAGATGATCGACCGAGACGGATAAACGTAAAAGAGTAAAAAGGAGCTGGGCGTTAGATGACATCAACGGCTTTCGAGAGTGGCTGAGTGGCTGTACTTGCGCTCTATAAACGAGAAGGTTGTGGAGTTGTTTTTTTCCTGTGTCTGGGCTGGGTTTGCTCTGGAAAAAGATCAAATCCGCTAAGTAGTCCTGACCAAGACTAGATCAAGATCTGGATCTTAAAGGGCCCATTTTTACGCTGTTTTTCATGTAGCACTCTCTCTCTCTCTCTCTCTAACTCTCTCTCTCTAACTCTCTCTCTCTCTAACTCTAAAATTTCCTCTCTCTAACTCTCTCTCTCTCTAACTCTCTCTCTCTAACTCTCTAACTCTCTCTCTAACTCTGACTCTCGCTCTCTCTCTCTCTCTAACTTTCTCTCTCTAACTCTCTCTCTCTAACTCTCTCTCTCTCTCTCTAACTCTCTCTCACTCTCTCTCTCTCTAACTCTCTCCCTCTCTCTCTAACTCCCTCTCTCTCTCTCTCTCTGTCTCTAACTTTCTCACTCTCTATCTAACTCTCTCACTCTCTCTCTAACTCTCTCACTCTCTCTCTCTCTCTCTCTCTCTCGCTCTCTAAACTCTCTCTCTCTCTCTAACTCTCTTTCTCTCTCTCCCTCCCTCTCTAACTTTCTCACTCTATCTAACTCTTCTCTCTCTCTCTCTCTAACTCTCCTCTCTCTCTCTAACCTCACTCTCTCTTCTCTCCTCTCTCTCTCTCTCTCTCTCTCTGTGTGTCCAAAAGTTTGCCCGCCCCTGTCTCAAACGGAAATAACTTTGTTCCACCTTGTGATGTCATGATGTGTGTGGTAATACAGGAAGTGCTCCACTGCGTTTTTAAACTCCAGACACCTTCACTAGAACCATTTGGATCATTTCAGCCCTGCAATTCCCCATCTCTACTGAAGAAAAGGGTAAAAAGTAACTGTTAACCTGGCTTCATGAGCATTTTGAGTTTTGGAGACGTAGACAGACTAATAATGCAGGATTACTCAGACATGTATGAACAGTATAACATGGCTTAGAGCTCACAAGAGTTCATTTTGCGTATTATAGGACTGTTAATTTGTTTAACATATCTGGATTTAAAATTGAGATTGAGAGACCAGCTGCGGAGTTGTAGTTTGACTCAGGGTCTTTGCTCAAATGCACACGCCAATGACTTTTAATTGGGTGAATGAGCAACATGTGAGTTTAGCAAATCACAGTGAAGAAGCAGATAGCTTTAGTAACACGTTAAAGAAGACATATTGTGCTTTTTACTAGTATTTGTTAATAAAGGATCTCATATGTAGATAATACTTTTACTCGTACTCTTCCTTCTAACTTGATCTGTCTGGCTCAAAGATCAGATGTTCGGCTGTTTGACTGGTGATGCATGAATAATTATGTCCACCAGGGGAGCACTGCTTTCAGCTCCTCAGACCTGTCTTTAGGTAAATTAGTCTCCACGGGCGAACAGATTCACAGCAAGAACCGATCAGCGCTGTTATTTTACGACGACCAGGAGTCACCTTATTTAACACGAGCCGTGATTAGGTGCCTGTCCCATGATTATCTATGAGCTTCAAAATAATGAAAAATGAGGACGTTTGTCATACCGATTAACAAAATATTACATCTTGTGTATGAGGAAAAAGTCCTCAAAATGGCAGATATAATAAGACGCTGAAACCTACATAAATTTGGTTCTCTGCACTCAACCCAGCCTTCAAACAGTGACCAATATGTACAGGGTGGCCCGAAAGTCACTGACAGTAGAAAAAAAAAATTATCATAACTCTTTTGTTTCTAAATATTTTTATTTATTTTTTCAGAGCATTTAGAACAACCCTTCCGACATTAATATGAGCAAAATACAGCACTGAGGAAACAAACCCTCATTGTACAGTGGTACTTTGAGTGAGTCACATGGGTCAAATTCACAAAACCCAGCGGTGTTACTGACGACATTTTAATACCAGAGATGCCCCAAGTGTAAATGCCATTAAAGGAATAATAAGTGTTTTTCACAGACAGGGGGCAGTATGTGATCTCCACAGACCTGACTAGTCCTGAATAGTTCTTCCTGTAGGGCTATCTTAAAGAAATGGTGTTTGTGAATAAACCTCAGACAATAAACGACTTAAAACATAATATCGAGGATCAAATAAGAGACATAAGCCCGGAAATGCTTTAAATGTTATGTAAAGTGTGTTGGATCAGGCTGTTCAGTGTGAAACCCAAGCTGCTTTAATAGTCACAGCTGCCCTGGATAGACTGATGGAAGAGAGGCTGCCGATCTACGTAAGACTCCACTGCGGTGCCTGATGTTCCCAGCCGTCTCCCATCCGAGTACTAACCAGGCTTAGCTTAACCTCTGAGATTTGACAGGATCAGGCTCTGACGAGGAGGCTTGGCCGCACGTTTTCGCCACTCCAGGATGTTATCTTCTCTGTATGACCTTTCTTCTCTTGAGCCAATTACAGCAAAAGCGCAGCTATGGTTTTCCTTAATGGTTGTGTCACTATGGGAACCAAGTTACATTTGAGGTAACTCTATATATACACATGCACAATATTATTATTACTTTGCTGCGTGACTCCACCATCTTGTGCGTCTGATAATATGGAGTTTGTGTCTAGGGAAAAAAAGCATGTATCTGTATTTAAAAGTAAAAGCTAGCATTTCAGAATAAAAGCAAAATAGCACTTTTAAGACACAAAGTAATTCAAAGTGCTTTACCGAATAAGACACCAAAGCAATTGACAATTTAAAACAATTGTGTGTCTTTTGAATGGCGAAAAGTTCTCAAAATGTCACCGATCAAATGTAACCGGAAGCTGAAATTGATCAGTGGAGGTGTGTGTGTTATAATGGTAGTGCTGTTTGTGGATAAAGGGTACACATGTCAACAGAGAGCATTTTAAAACCGCGGGAGTCCTGGTCTGGGCGCAGAAGGGCAGACCCAACAATGGCAGTAACTCCACAGGGAGGATTAGGGATTTAAGATGAGCAAAATCCAAACACGAACTTAAGCTGGGTGTCCACTGCTCGACTTTGAGTGTCTGCAATGAAAGATTTATGATCACGGGGAAAATCTTGAGTCGTAGCTCTAAATATCCAGTTGTAAGCCTCACAGTGAAAAAGATTAAACGATCGTATTATTGCTGATGTCAAGCGTGTCTGACGTTTTGGTGTCTCGGTCTTGGCTCCTCTGGCTGAGTCTGCGATCAGTCTTTGTCAAACGTGATGAAAACGCAGAGGCCTCAGTGTTTGACAGCAGAAGAGCTCCGCCGTGAGTGAGACCAGCTTCCTCTGAGTCTTTTTCATGAACTTTTACAAATGCAAAAATTACGCAGACTTTACCGCACGAAGCCGAGAACCTGATCTTTGGTTGGACCATCGAACAGTGTGCATGTGTGCTACGATTTAAACTCCCCAGGTCGTGGTAAAGAGGCATCCAGAAAATGTTATAAGATGAAAAAAAAATGCAAAAAATCATCGACGCAAAGCTTTAGGAAACTTTATTTTATGCTGTTTTTAAATATTTCTGAATAATATGTGCATTTTGTTCCATAAACGTTGCAGAAAAGTCCTCTTGTCTAACCCATAATGCACAAAAGATGATAGAAAAAACATTATTATAGTGTAAAAAATGATGATAAACCTATTTGTACAAGTTCAAAGTGAAGGATCGGTCACCTGCTTGTCTCCATGGAGATGCTATGCTTTGTTATGGATTAAATGTTCCACAGTATGGCTTTAAACCTATCTCTTTTCATAGAGACCCGCTTCCTCTGTTCAAATCTCGACTCCAAACGATCCTACGCCACATAACCGGTCTAACAATCATCCAGTTTTGCTAATTTTCATGTGTTTTAAAATGGTTCTTTACAGTGTCCTGGGTATTTTGAAAGGTGCTGGTGGTGAATAACATGTGTCAGATCTGTGGAGGAGGCCAACCCGTAACAGCATTAATGGTTGTTTTTCAAGGCGAGTCATGGAGACGGGTCCAGTTCTCCTGACACTGATTGAAGGATGGACAAAGAAAAGGCATAATGAGGGATGTTCTAATTAGAGTGAGTTGTGTCTCCATGGGGCATTGATGAGCACTATCGACCTGATCGATCGTACCTGCGCATGTGCTGCTATTCTGAGGACAAAAGCTTCTCCCAACAATCTCATACACAACTGTAAAATGTAGTAGAGCAGGGTTGGTTAAAGCTGGACTGTGTAACTTTTCTAGTGGAGGTGATGGAGATGTGCATTAAACCTAGCTGTTTCCATGGAGACAATCAAGCCAAGTTGTATTCTCATAGAAGCCATAGAAACAAGGTGAAGTTAGAGTCAGGTTTGTGGAGATGCAATAAACACAATCAAAATAACATTAAAAAAAAAAAAAAATGCTTTCTCTTTAATGCATTTTTTATTTCCAAAATGAAATTAAAATTGATACCAGCGTTAGGGTAGCCAAAAGTAGAGAAAATCTGATACTGATCGATAATAAAACTAGTATCGAAACTAAAAGCAAGTATCTGTACTGAAAACATTCACAGGACAGAGATGAACCTTTCCTGAATATCTTCAGAATAATCTTGAGCTGTTTCAGAACAAGTACATTTTTAAATCTTCAATAACTCCTATAATTCTTAAGTTATACTCACTAAATTGTAGCAGTAGATAAACTGAACCTTCTGAGATTTTTGGCAATATATACGGTTATAATTGTTCATTTACACTTGAACTTATCACTACTTAAACTAGAGGAAGTAAAAATTACCTATTTTTTAACAATATTGTTTTTTAAGTGTCCACCATTTTGGGTTTCACACTGAACAGCCTGATCCAACACACTTTACAGAACATTTAAAGCATTTCCGGGCTTATGGCTCTTATTTGATCCTCGATGTTACGTTTTAAGTCGTTTATTGTCTGAGGTTTATTCACAAACACCTTTTCTTTAAGATAGACCCACAGGAAGAAATCAGGACTAGTCAGGTCTGTGGAGATCACATACTGCCCCCTGTCTGTGAAAAAAACACTTATTATCCTTTAATGGTATTTACTCTCGGGGCATCTCTGGCATTAAAATCGTCGGTCGGGTAACCACCACTGAGTTTGTGAATTTGACCCATGTGACTCAAAGTACCACTGTACAATGAGGGTTCGTTCCTTGGTGCTGTATTTGCTCATATTAATGTCGGAAGAGTCGTTCTAAACGCTCTGAAAAAATAAAATAAAAATATTTAGAAACAAAAGAGTTACGATTTTTTTTCAACTGTCAGTGACTTTTGGGCCACCCTGTTATATAAGACACATAGACGAGTATACGCCCATGTACCACTACATGTAAATGATCAGTTCCTTTTATATAAACTCTCCCGTATAATCTTCCATGCTTGTCTTTATCATTGTACAGCTGAAAACTCCTCTCCTCCTCCTGTCTTCACACGCCATCCCACCGCCCTTTGGCTCTTCTGGTCGGCCCTAAATCCCACCTGGAGGAGCTGTACACTTAAAAGCCTCTTGTATTGATTTCAAAAGCACAAAACGTCTAGAGAAAGTGTCTTTTGATTGACCGCTCGACATCGATTAGTGCGAGGGTCAGGATTGTTAACAGTGAGATAAAACTGGAGAGTCCAGGTCGGGCGGTCACGTGTTCTGAATAATTTGGGAAAAAATATTGTAGCGATGTGATATTTGTGTGTTTAGCTCAGAGTTGACCAACTTTTCGTTTTGCTCTTGTAGGTGTTTATGTAACTGCTTTTGTATGTGACTCTTGGTTGCTATGCTGACGAGTTGATGTGAAGGTTCGATTGTTCAGTTAATGGTCTGTTTTTGGAGACCGGCTCTAGTGCGTTCCTGGGGGTCGTGGGTTGAAGACGGGGGGTTGGTCATACCGGACATGGAGAGCTGAGTCGGAGACGGAGGTGTCAAGAGCAGAGTAGTTCCAAGGAGTAGAATCACGATGGCTGGACGAGCAAGTACTCCAGAGCCTATGACATGATGATGACGAGACGATCTGACCCACGAGTGTCTGGTCCTGGCTCCTTTTATCCTCCCCAGGTGCAGCTGATTGCAGATTAGGTGGAGGTGTGCACTGGAGGAGCCCAAATCTCCACCCAACTCCAGGCTCAGATACAAAAGGGAAGGGGAAAAATAGTGCAAAACACACAAAAAAAGACAGATATTTATTCTAACAAGTACTTTTTAAGACGCTGTCTGAAAAACCGTTGAACATTTTAAAAGAGTTTGCAGTGGTCCAAAGTTATTCCTTCACTTACTTTATGCATTCTGAGCATCCTAATTTACTCACCCCAATGAGTTTTTATAAGCACTTTTGACAACTTTCTTAGACCAGAGCGGACTCAGTGCTGATTGGTAATGATAAACAAACATTTGCATGCTAACACTGCACTGTCTAATTCTCAAAATGATGATACATTTTGTAATTTGATGCAGACGGTACCTCAAGAGCTGCTTAGACAATATATCTGGACTGGGGCAAGACGTATTTTTCTCTACAGATGGGGAAAATATGGTATGATATAAACTAATACAAGAATCTCATGCATAACTTGAACAGTAATAATGCACATGTCATACATAGTGAAGTGTCTTACAACAACAAACAGGAGTGGTTGATGTGGAATATTTGCAAAGGTTTTCTACACAATAAGACACAATGGAGACTCCAGGAACAATTTTGTTCTTTCCTAGAGGACATTGTTCTATTACCTAAGTAAATTGCAGGTTTTCGAGTTGCATTTTAGTTTCAAGTACAGTTCGTCTTTCAGTCTTGTACTGTAAGCTGTCACTGTTTGCTCTGCGTCAAAGAATAATTACTTTTTAATCTTCTTTATACTTGATCATTTCATCTATAATTCAAACTCACTTTCTATATCTGCACTATATCTCAGCTGGTTAGAGCGTTTCGAAATCCCGCTCTTGACATAAATATCGTTGGTTGAGCGGGGGTCAGGGTCAGATCCAATGACCCACAGGGTTGGTGGTGAGATTCCAGCTCCGAACAGATGAATACTGTTGTCGTGTCCTTGGGCAAGACACACCTCACCCCCAGTGTCTGCGTACATTGGTGTATGAATGTGTGTGTGATATGGGTGAGTGGTTCCTTGATGTAAAGTACTATGAGTGACTTGAAGGTGGAAAAAAAAGTGCTATATAAAAATGTGACCTGTTTCTCCATAAAGTTCTACAAACGTCTACTACAGAATTTTATACAGAATAAAGACTTCTTCCCATTTATTTGAGCAATATTTGTTTTGCCCCCAGTGCAGATGAATTGCATACGCACTTCTAAAGGTCAAAATAAGTCTTCCGTGTGTTGTCTGCATCTAATTACAAACCGCTGTATTGGTCCCCGATTATCAGGAAGTGCGCTGTTCTTAACTAAGTACAAATCACCTCCCAGTCTTACACCGTCAGGTTGTCACAGGTTGGTTCTGCGCGAATGAACACAATTGGCTTTTTTTTCTCTCTCTTCGTTTCTCTTTTGCTCCTCTGTCAGGCTCCAAATCATTAGCCTACAGCACGCATCATCTGCTCTGCTGTCAAGGGCCATAAAAGAGCCACAAATTTAGCTCCAGCACTATTTTTTTCCCCACACGCTACAAGACACCTGAAGTTTTCTTTTTACCAGGTCATAATCCAGCCATTTGAACAATAGGGGCTTTTCTGCTTCTTTTCCAGGGATAAAAAAAAAAAGCACTCAAAAAACCTGCAAATACCACTCCTTCTACTTCTACTACTATTGCAGTACCACTACTACTGCTACTGCGACTATTGTTACGAACTAATACTTATGGTTAAAGTTAAGTGTAAGGCACAATTTACTGATTACTGAATCTACTTTCTATTGAAAAAACTGTCGCCCCTCTCTCTCTCAGTTCATGAGGGCGGGAAGGGGCGTTACCTTCAACAGCCTCGCTCCTGATTGGCTCTTTGGTTGCTATGATACTCGCAGTTGTAATTCCAAAATAAGGACATACAAACATAGTGACATACATATTACAATAGTGACAAGTGGTGGTAAAACATACAAGACAGACCAAGACCATAACATGGTTTGTAGAAATTGTGGTGTGACAAGTCTTGTGTTGTGTGTGTGTGTATCTGTGTGTGTGACATTTCCATGATTTTGGAGAGAGGGTACGGTGGAGATGACAGAGAGAGGGATAGTACGTAGTCATTTGTATGTGAGAAAGGAAGGTATAGAGAATATAGATGGGAAGAAAAAGGAGAGAGAGAGAAAAAAATTATAATAAAATAAATAAATATATAAATAATAATAAAAACAAAAAAAATAAAATAAATAAATAATAATAACGACAATAATATATGATAAATTATTACAATATCTTCACTACTCCTACATTTTGACAACTGGACTGAAAAGTAAAAAGTACTTTTCTTATGATTTTGGGGGTTATTTTGATCATGGTCATGGTAACATCCTGACTAAAGTTTTTCGAGTTCCCAGCTTCGGCTTTTGAGCAAAAAAAAAAAAAGAAAAAAAAAAAAAAAAAAAAACAAAAAAAAGATAGATGGAAATGGTTATTACTACTGGTTGATAGATTGATGTATACTTTTATAATCATTCCCTAACATTTAACACTTGAGTGAAATACTTCTACGTTTTACTCTTGAAATGACATTTTGAAAACAGCTTTTTAAAGACTTTTACTTAAGTTTTTGTTATGTGAGAACTTTCATCCACCACATTTATGTTGGTTTATTTCAGTCTACCACTTTTTGATGTACTCTTTTATACTGTCTGGTAAGCACTTTTTAATATAATTTTGTACCATAACGCTCCAAAATCGTTTTGTGCAATGCTCCTGTAATTAAGAAGAAAAACTCATACTGCTGTTTTTAATTTACAAAGTACATACTGGTTTAAAAACCACTGATAGAGTTATGATCGGCTCCATCCCTATCACACTGACAGACTTATGATCCATTAACACTGCTGTACGATAAAAAAACGTCGACTTACAGAATGTGGTACTGGACACATAATAAACTCCACCTTACATAAACTTCTCCTCGTGATCAGTTCTGTTTCATCCGAGCTTCATTTTGTGTGGTCAACTAATTAAATAAAAACTATTCCCACAAAATCGTCGTAATCGCGTCAAAAGTCTTGGTATTCACGGGTTTCGGTTTGACTGTTTAGAGGCGAAACATTAAGAAAGCAAAAACGATCCCTTGTCCATAAGATGAATTAGTTTGTTTTTGCTCATTTTTCCTCACTCTGAAATTCATGGAGAGTTTTGTCCACTTAATGCCTGCAAAACATATACACCTTGGCATTGAGCTGAACTTTCTTGAATTCAACATTTTTGCTTGGGATGAGTTGTTTATATTATTTGACAAAGATGAATGAACTTTTTCATGCAATTTCTTTTTATGAAAGCCTACAAGAAGAGCAGAACAATGTATGGTATTTCAAACGGGAGGTTTTATGGCAATATCGTTTTTGGGTTTCCAGTTTTTTAAGCTTCCCACATGCCGTTATAACGCTATTCTCTTAGATACTAATTTATAATTCAGCTTTTGTATTTGCTTATTGTTATAGGGCAACATTAGTGTCTAGGAAGGAGTCTATCTAATAAAAAATAGAAACTGTATTATTTTCTCATTAATAACATGAAGAGGTTTTAGATGGCTGATCCATGCAGTATTTGAGCGCTCTCTTCCTCTGGGTACCAGGCATATTTCGAAACCATATGGAGTCCTTATGGTTCTGCCCAATGGAACCTCCTACTTAAGCCTATGTCATCCATGCTTCTACACAGTCACTTCTCCATAAATATACAAAAAACATCAACCCCAATACAGTCGTCCATCGTTTATCGCAGGTAGGTCACGTTCGAAAAAAGCAATAGACCGCAAAGTATCAGCTTTATATTTACAGTTATTCTATATGTTTTTGCAGGATGGTAAAAACCCATCACCACACACTTTATTGACACTTTCTCACACAGACATTAACATTTTCTACATTTCCTCTCTGTTTTTAACTCTCTCAAAGTTCAAACCTTCGCTATATTATCTCCCTCTTCCTCGATGATCTTTAAATGTGTTGTTCTCGTGCCTCTGCTCCAGCGGTATCCACAGAGGGCGCCTCTCCATGCACAGACAGAAACACTTTTAAGTCCAAAGAGTTTCTTAAAATTTGTCGGTGCAGAAAGTTTCATCGACAGTGTGGGTTTTGTCGGGGAGAAAACTTGCAAAATACAGCACTTCAGAGTCACACTGCGATTGAAGGTTTATGTAAGTGTTTGCATTGTGTGTACTGTAAGGAGAGGGACACGGCACGGAGGAAACTGATGGACAAATGGTCTACAGTCCCTCAGCCAATCAGGGATGCAGAAACAACAATGGCATGTTCGAGATGTTACACAGCGACTCGACAAACCTGATGCGATGTGCAGTAGCTTCATTAGCGAGAGGATCCACGCAATGATTGTGTTGTGCTGGCCGCTCTGAAGGGGGAGTGAGGTTAATGTGGTGAGCACATCAAAGGGGCGATGGGAGTCAGAGCATGGTGATTCTAACATGTTATGTGGTAGCCCCCAGTTAATGTCCCGTAGAGAAGTAAAACCACCACCCTCTTTAAAGAAGCGCGCTGTGAAAACATTTGGAGGTCTAGCATAAACGTGTCTCTATCTACACTTTCAGAGCGATTTCAAGATTCAAAGAGATTCAAAGATCTTTTATTGTGATACGCAGAGTAAAGAAAACATGTTTCCTATATAATGAGAATTCGTAGTTGCGCCCCTACATCTGGATGATAAAGGGTAAAGAAAATTGGGTATAAAATTAGAACAAATAATAAGATAAAGGAGAGCATCTAAAATTAACGAATCAATATAATAATAGTGCAAATTATCATGTGCACCCCATAGTGTCCAGGGAAGCTGAGGGGTCTATTACTCAAGCACTGTGCCCCTTTTTGTTTATTGCTTACCTTTGGCCTGTAATGTCCATAGTGTGGAATAAACTATCTATCCCTGCAGATAAGTGACACTAAGCCTATGTAACATCATATCTGAGAATGAGGCGTTACCGCGGCTCACTCTATGAAACACCTGTAACTGAATCGCAAAAATTATATAACATTAAAAACCAATGAAAAGTTCCAAGCAAAAGTACACAGCATCTCTCAACAGAGGCAAAAGGTGACGTGCCAGAAAAGTTAAATAGTGCACTTCAAAGGGCAATCTCTCACGTCAACTTAAAGAGAAGCGATATATTGAACAGTGGGGGTTAAACACCTTAAAGGGCGTCTCAAATACACTGTTTTCTGATCGATGTTGTAATGTTTGTTTCCTCATCACAAAACATACATGGTTTCATTTTGGGCGACAGTAGCTCAGTAGGTTGAGTGTTGTCCACTGATCCTGAAGGTTGGCGGGGGCAATTCCAGCCCGCACAGAGAGTGGCTGTTGTTGGGTCCTTGGGGCAAGGACACTTAAACCCACCTTCGCTCCCAGAGTCTGCGTACACTGGTGGTGTGAAGGGTGAGTGGGTCCCTTGTTGTAAAGCGCTTTGAGTGCCTTGAAAGGGGGAAAATGAGCTTGTCTTATAAAAAAAGTTCCCATTTACCATTCATTCACACATATTGGGTTGACTCTTAATACTTTCGCTAAAATCATGTGGATCATTTCAGCCCGGGAATTGCCAATCTCTACTAAACTAAAAGTAAAAACGGAGCTGTTAAACTTGAAAACTACCACTCCATGACATCACAAGGTGGGTAACAGAGCATTTTGAGCTTTGGAGATGAACACACACTAAATAAGGGATATTGCAAACATGAAAACCAAAACACAACTCAGCTATGGTTCTGAGGAGTGGGTACAACTTTATATACATGGCTAAAAGTGCTCAAGAGTCCATTTTTGTGCCAATATAGGACCTTTAAAAAGAAGTTATGTACCAAGGTACAGTAAGAAGTTAGATGAAGTTAAAAACCGCTCAAACTTCAAAAACAGCTTCATATTTACAATTTGCGTCATTTTTTTACTAAACTAGTTATTGCCAATTTTGTGTTTTAGTGTGAATGTCTGCTCGGGTGTACCATGGATGAAGGATGAAAGGTTGTGAAAGTAGCATTTGGCCGTTGCTTCTTTGTAGAGGGTGGTGTGAAATTCCAGATGTACATGGGAGCCGTGCCTGGACTGTGGACCAGAGCAATCTCTTTCGCATAAATCCCCCAGACTCCCCAAATCGTGTCCAGCGCTTTTGCTACAGTAAGCATCAAATGTGCTTCGCTTGGACTGTCTGTTAAGGCTGAATTAGAGACACCCCCCCCAGGCTCAGGAGGCTTAGTCTAAATTAAGGTCCATTTTTCAACTTGTTTCCAAGTAATTTCACTTTTTGGCACCGGATATGTCAGTGGGGTTTATTTGAGTGGGCTTGACGAGTTAGTGGCTAGCGCGTGGTAGAGTTTGTCCACTGATATGTAGGTTTGGCGTTCAAATTGTGCTCTTGACATAAACTTCATTGGTAGAAACAGTCAGATCCATTGACTCACAGTTTTGTTGGCTGTGTTTTTCGTTCCCCCCCCCCCGGTACCATAGAAAGTAATAGAATATGGACATAGCTAACTGCTAGCCGCCTGCGTTCCAAATAGGAAGTGACATCATTCTGGTCCATACAATTGGAAAAAGTTTAGAGACTAGGCCCATAGACTGGGTAAAGAAGTGGGACCTCAAGGGAGTAGTGTGACGTCACACCATAGCGATTGGCCTCAGTCATCGACGCGAGCTGGAGCAGTTATAGCAGCTGAGATTTGGAGTTGAGTCCCCACCGAGCAAGTATGGGCAGCAACCAAAAAGCCCAATCAGAAGGACAGGCTATGAAGGTCACGCCCCTTCCAACAGCACCACTGGTTAAGCAGGATGGTGAGGACTTAGTGACACTGTCAATCAAAATGTTGCTAAACGGTAGTAGAGTGAGCGATCTCGGGGAAATAAGAAGGCACATGCTTTGTTGTGTATTATTGTTCATATCTGATTTACGATAAAAGGGTGAAATGAAGAACAATCGGCGGGTTAAGATGAACATTTTAAGACCAAAATGACGAGCCTTGACAGCAGCAGTTACAGACAGAGGAGAACACAGTTTTCAATGTAAAGGATTGCGCACTTCCATGTTGGAACGTGGCGGATAGAAGGTGAACTGTGGATGGTTGAGTAAGAGTTATGGTTACAGTATGTCTTATCTGCTGCCCATGTGCAACATGGAGGCAAAAATTATATACTAGACAGGTCACTAGGCATGTATTTAGTCACATTATTAAAATATAGTGATGGTGAATGAAATGAGTAGTTCTAACCTGTCATATGCACTGTTAACGTCAAACTAAAACCTCTTTAAACAGGTCAAGTGATAAAAACATTGAAGTTTTTTCTGCATAATGGCTTTGTGCACAACAGTAGGGTCACTACTTCCTGTCCAATGAGCCACAATCTTCGTATTTTTTTACACTTTGGGGAAGATAGTATTTCGCTTTGCTGTGTTTTCTACCTCCTGCCTTTAGACATTTACTTTTTGCATCAGATTGAGTTTCTATACTGACGGGCTGCTGTTTTCAAAGTTTCACGTTATGATTGCTGGGTGGTGTGTAGTTATGTGTAGTTCATGCAGTAGGGGTTCAGTTCGCATGAAAAAGAGAGATTGTTTATTGTAATGTGAACTGAGTTTTGAAATGTTGATACACGGGTTGAGGGAGTTTCGTTTCTTGAGAACTTTTTGTTATGTTGTGCTTTGTGTTATCTTAAGGGCTGTGAGCACTAAAATCCAACCTTCTCCCGACGACATGTTCAGAGATAATTTTTAGTAATTTTGGACATAATGCACCTGCAATATTTCATGGTACTGGGATGTAGTGTTGCGGACGGTTCCCTATCAGCCTAATAATCAGGGGAACTCCAACCTATTTTGCACCACGAACGGAATATTGTAGGTTTTATTTTCTACAAATGGCAGATAAATATAGCAAAAATAAGTTAAGTGCATAAAAAAACTACAACTCACTTGATATCCTCGAGTCAGGGGGAGCCCTGCGCGTGTTCTTTATTTCGTCTTGTTCACATTAGATTCTTTCAAAAACTTTAAAGGCTTATCTTTGATCCATGGTGCTTAGTCTCCATGTGCGAAGCTGTTTTGAAGTTTCATTGCCTCGTGCGCTTTAAGCAGAGAGAAGAGGTCGGCGAGTGAGAGTCACCTATAGCGACTCAGAAGTTACACTATTTTAAGTAGGACTCCTGGTGTTGTTCTGTTTAAATCAGTAGCTTTCTTTTTTTTTGGAAAAAGGTCTAGGCTCTCGTCGGGCTCCTCAAAAGCTCGCCAAAGACTCTACTTTTGGGCGACGTGTCTGATGTGTTATATGTGATACGTCATCGTGGAGCAAGACCAGATCTAGCACAGATTATAATAAACTCGCCGTTTATAGCAAAATGAATTGTGTGTGGGATTTCTCTGTCAGGATTTTCATTATATATCTACCAGACGAGCTTCTTTTATGTGTCATGAGGGCACGGGCGGCGCGAAGGTTACGTGGAAGAAGACGTGGTCCCCGCGCCGGTGGTTGGGGACCACTGACCTAAATGATACAAAATAAGCTATCATCCCAGCTAGGTATCCTGAAGTGTGAATGAACAAAAACACAAGTAACCGGAGATGGGGTACTGCGACATGTTTAACCCAGTGTCAATGAGGTTGGGGGTCAAATGTAGAGGAAACATTCTTCCCATGGAACAGGCTGATCATACCTTTGCAAGTTCGGCGCCCATGGGGAGCAGTGGTTGGAGCGGTGGTCCTACAAGCAAGACACTTCACCCACATGCCTGGCCTGACCAGCAGCGATTGAGTTGGCGTGGAGTTGTGGTTGTGGAGGTGGAGGGGCAGATTGGGCCGATTGCGTATACCCGGGTCGAGTACTGTTAAAAGCTGACCAGTGTGGGTGTGGAGGGAATGAATAATGAGACAGTGAGGTGTTCTGAGAGGCTTCGACAAGCGTGAGGCCAGTAT
>JAIEZT010001112.1:0-21272 GCA_019594935.1 Periophthalmus modestus | reverse complement strand
ATTAAGGCCTTTCCTCGTGTGATAATATTTTTTACTCTAGTATGACTTAGTGTTGTGTTTTACTGCAGAAAGGCAGCTACAAATCTGATTAAAGTGTATCCTCATATTATCGCTGTTCTATTCCTTTCATGGTCTCGCTAGTTTCGTGGATTTTTTAGTAGTTCATTTTTTTTCTTTTTAGAGTATGAATGTACACCTGTGTTTCTGCGTCCTGATTGGCTGAGGGACTGTAAGACCATATGTTCTGCGGCCTGATTGGCTGAGGGACTGTAAGTATAGACCATTGTGTTCTGCGTCCTGATTGGCTGAGGGACTGTGAGACCATTGTGTTCTGCGTCCTGAATGGCTGAGGGACTATAGACCCTATTGCCAATCAGTCCTCCTCCGTGTCTCCGGCTACAGTACAGAATGTGTCAGGACCAATTTACTAAAATGGTTGGATCAGTGTGACTCTGAAGTGCTGTATTTTTGCGAGTTTTCTCTCCCGACAAAACCCACAAGTCGATGATAAAACGTTCTGCACCGACAAAGACACCGACGAGGTGTGAACTTTGAGTTTAAACAAGAGAGAAATGTGAGAAAATGTTAAGAGAAAAGTGTAATAAAGTGTGTGGTGAGGGTTTTTAAAAACAGCTTATTTTTTTAGAACCGTAACCCCTGCGATAAACCAGGGACCACTGTATAAAAATGTTTGGTTCTCGTTCACCATCGTCCTGACTGACACCGACACATTAAACCCCCATGTTTATCTGATGTTTTGTGCTGGACCTGGAGATAATAACCACACTGCAAACAACTGCTGGCTCAAAAAGAAAACATTTTCACATCCATTTGATAATTATATTTTTCATGACATAGTTATAGACGTAATGCAAAACTGAGTGAATGTTTTTTAAAAGCTTATTATGAAAATGCACCCACTGTTCCAAACACATTTATGATAAACGACAGCGCGGTGTGATTTCATTTACAAACTGTTGAGTACATTTCAAATATAAATGATATAAATCTAAAAAGGCTCCACTTCCTGTTTGTATCGATCAGAGCAAAGTTTATAGATTATAGTTTAAACCTGCACAGACATTACGCAGGAAAGTTCCCTTATATAAAGTTAGCTGGGTTAGCACGGCTAGCACGTGACTGTCTGCTCCACTCACCACGGCTCAAGTTAAAGCGCTTTTAATTAATCCCATTGGGCGGACGTATACTCTTTATCTGACCTATGGAAATGAGGAGGACGAGTGGGCTGACCACGAGCCGAGGGGATCAGTAATGGCTCTCAGGTCGACCCCGCTCAAGCTCTGTGGGTGTAGGACTTAATGTACAGAGCGCGGCCATAAAAACATGCAAAGTAATAGGACTGAAAGGACGATTTAACATGTCACCGCACATTTGGTCGAAAACGTTTCTACACAGAGTCTTTGCTTCATAAAACTGAGTGTGTTGGTAGGCTGTAAAACCCCTCACCACACACTTTATACACTTTTCTCACACAGGCATTAACATTTTCTCACATTTCTCTCTTGTTTAAACTCTCTCAAAGTTCAAACCTTCGTCGGTGCCTTTGTCGGTGCAGAACGTTTCCTCGACATTGTGGGTTTTGTCGGGGAGAAAAACTTGCAAAACATACAGCACTTTCAGAGTCACACTGCGATCCAACATTTATGTAAATTTGTCTGGACACATTCTACTGTACAGGAGACACGGAGGAGACTGATGGACAATGGTCTACAGTCCCTCAGCCAATCAGGACGCAGAACACAATGGTCTACAGTCCCTCAGCCAATCAGGACGCAGAACACAATGGTCTACAGTCCCTCAGCCAATCAGGACGCAGAACACAATGGTCTACAGTCCTTTAGCCAATCAGGACGCAGAACACAATGGTCTACAGTCCTTTAGCCAATCAGGACACAGAACACAATGGTCTACAGTCCCTTAGCCAATCAGGACACAGAACACAATGGTCTACAGTCCTTAAGCCAATCAGGACGCAGAACACAATGTACGTTCATACACAGTAAAAAAAAGCATGCAAAACTGCTCTAAAAAAATTCAGCGAAACAGCGAGTCCACAAAAGGTGAACCATGAAATCGTGAGGGACAACTGTACAGCACTTTTCCACCTTCAAGACGCTCAAAACGCTTTACATCAATGAACCACTCACCCATTCACACTCACATTCAACACACCAGAGCACACAGACACTGGGGCGAAGTGGGTTACAGCATTCATCTGTGGGAGCTGGAATCGCACCGCCAACCTGTGGGTCAATCACAGACTGTATATATATAAATAGACATAGCTAACCTGCTAGCCGCTGCGTTCCAAAAAGGAAGTGATCATGGGCGCACTTCAGGCTCCATCGACTCTGTGTAAAAGCCGCCCCTCTCTCTGTAACTGCTGCTGTCAGACTCGTCATTTTGGTCTTAAATGTTCGTATTAACCCTCTACATGATCCTGGGGTTTTTATTTCACTATTATGTCTGTAAATCAAGATATGAACATTATTGCTCAGGTGAACTGTTTAGTTGCTATGGTTACAATAAAATCTTATAGGGAGTCCCATTCATAAATATGGTTAAAGGTCCTGTATTACGCGAAATGGACTATTGTGAGGTTTAATCTGTTATAATGCTGTTTTGTTTCATTCACACATGTTTGCGTAACACTTTATAATAATAATAATAATACATTTTATTTATAATGCACTCTTCATCAAACAAAATCTCGGAGTGCTACAATAAAAAGAACATTAAAATACTAATTGTTAAAAGCTAAAAACATCAGCAGTGAGCTTTTATAAATAAAAAGGTCTTTAAATTAGCTTTAAAAACCAGGTCCAGGCTCTGTGTGGCTCTCATTTGGGGAGGGAGGCAGTTTCACAGTCGCGGTGCAGCTGAGGAGAAGGTTGCTCCCCCATTGTACGGAGCCTGGTGGAGGGGGGGACCTGGAGGAGCTGCCTGTAGATCTGAGGGTGCGGTCTGAGGATTGTACGGTGATCAAAGTCTTGCAAATATATTGGTGCCTGTCCAGTGATGCATTCATGGGTCATCAGTAGAATTTTGTACTCGATCCGGGATGTTACATTGAGCCAGTGTAGTGACTTAAGAATGGGAGTAATATGTTCAAATTTCCTGACCTTCATTAAGATTCTAGCTGCGCTGTTTTGAAGGTACTGAAGTTTTTGAATGTCCTTGGCAGGAATCCCAACAAAAAGTCCGTTGCAGTAGTCCAACCTCGAGGAGATAAAGGCGTGGACAGGTTAGTCTGCGTCTGGGAGGTTAAGAAAGGGGCAGAGTTTGGAGATGTTCCGTAGATGGTGAAATGATGTCTTGCACAGGTGTTTTATGTGGTTGCTAAGAGTCAACTGTGGATCCAACCGAACCCCCAGGTTGGTGACTGAGGAGGAAAGAGTAATGACCTGACCATCAAAGGTGAACTGTGATATAGGAAAGGAGTAGATCTGATGGGGGTGCCAACAAGAAGTGCCTCGGTTTTACCACTGTTAAGCTGAAGGAAACTGCTGTTCATCCATGTCTTTACCTCCTCAAGGCATGCAGCGAGTCGTGACAGAGCTTCAGATGGGCTTGGGGCAGTTCTAATGTACAACTGCGAGTCATCAGCATAACAGTGGAAGGACAACCCATGTCTGCTAATGACACGACCGAGGGGTAGCATGTAGATGATAAAAAGGATGGGGCCGAGAACCGACCCCTGCAGAACACCACATCTGACAGGAAGAAACCTGGACTTTCTTCCACCCAACAGAACGCATTCAGTCCTGGAACCACTGTAGTATAGTTCCCGACAAGCCAATGGTGCTGTGGAGGAGATCCAGGAGTCAAACGCTGCTGTCAGGTCGAGGAGAATGAGCAGAGACGATGAACCTGCATCAGCCGTCATCAGTAGGTCATTTGCCACCCTGAGCAGAGCTGTTTCCCTGCTGCGGGCTGAACAAAAGCCTGACTGGAACCTCTCAAACAAGCTATTTCACTTGAGGTAGTTCTGAATTTAGGAGGCCAAATCTCTAGGACCTTTGACAGAAAGGTGAGATTTGAAATCGTGTAGTTAGCAAGCACCTCTGGATCTAATGAGGGCTTCTTAAGGATGGGAAGGATGACAGCAGCTTTAAGGGAAGATGGGAGATTATTATTAATCTGTCTACATCTCCAACGCTCAAAATGTTCTGTTCCACCTTGTGATGTCATCAAATGGTATTTTTCAAGTTAGCAGCTCATTTTTACCTTTTAGTTCAGTAGAAATGGTCAGTTCCACAGCTGAAATAATCAAAATGATTCTAGTGAAGGTGTATGCACTTCCTGTATTACCACATGATGACATCACAAGGTGGAACAGAGAAAATCGTGTAATATGTGCACTTTAACGTCAGTATTGTCAGATCAAGACCTTGTTCTTTAAGCCCAGACTGTACCTCTATATTTGTTATTTTAGTGGAAGATTTTAACCAAATTTGACCAGATTATGACGTATCTTTATGTTTAACTGCATTTTATCAGCGTCAAAGCACCATTGCTATGAAAGTTATATGTTTTGAGGCCAATGATGTTCAACAATCAGCTCTATTCACTACTAAAATATCACAAAAATATTTCATAACTTGAGTAACACTCTGGCGCAAATAAAAACGCAACACTTTAACAATTTCAATTTTTATTACCGTATTTTTGAGAGTATAAGTCGCACCAGCCAAAAAATGCATAATAATCCAGAAAGAAACAAAAAAAAGTGTGGCTTATATTCCAGAAAATAGAGTAAATAGTGAACAAAAACTAAGCATTTTCTCATTGTCGTCTCTTTAGGGATCTCCAGAGGATCGGCGTGCTTCTTGCTGGACACCAGAAGAAGATCCTGACGAGTGTGCAGTCCATGAGGCCGCACCAAGACGACCACTCCCCCACCGAGTCCGTCTGAGCACGAACGGGCGCCGAACTCTGCCCCGCCCCTTTTTACACCCATAGAATTCAAACCTGCAACCATTTCAAGAGTCGAGAAACGCGATCACTGTGGCCGTTCATGGTAGGGTCACCTCAGCACAACATCTCCAATCCGTCAGTTTGTATTTAAAACGACTTTGAATCAAGCCTGCTGCTCGAAACATGGAAGAAATCTGTTTTTGTTTGATAACATCGAGACGCGTGAAGCTTACTCGTCATCGATGACTCCGAGTGCAGTTTACAAGACTCCAAAAATCAGCTTTTTTAAAAATCACTGTACATAAAGGACACAACCTGCTCTGTGGACCCACGCAGGCCCGATCATAAGCACATCTTGTTGAAACTACTTCATTGTGTTGGGGAAAATTGCTGTGGTTGAACTCCGAGAGAGACCCGACACTTGGCTGGCACTTTCTTCACATTGAAGAGCCTGTACATATATTACGGGATGTTTCCTTCTTAAGTATTTGTCGCAGAAGCGTTTGTGACCTCCCCGTGATTATCTCCATCTCGTCGCTGGAACAAACTTTGAAATGTGGTGAATTAAAGGGCAAGAAGGTTTTAAAATCTATGTTCAAAACACTTCAGTGCAGAGAGTGGAACGTCTTTGCTGGATGTTAATGTTACTGGGTTAAAGTTCAGTTTTGAAGGTGCATTATGTAGCTTTTCTGGTGGAGTTTTTGCCATCTACTCCATGGATTATTGGCTTGTTATTGCTTTATCCGAAATGATCCACAGTATGACTTTAAACGTCTCTATCTTGCATTTACTGGATTGCAGAATTACAGGTAAAAGCCGAAGTAAAATCTGTCAACTGGACAAAAAGTTGAAGATGTTTGGACACTGCCTTAAATCTCTGTGAGGGGAGGAACTAATGACACTGAAACTGTAAAAAAGCTCCAGTTTCAGCCGTAATGGCCCTACTGGCTCATACTGTTGATCCCTTTGTTTCTTTTGTTTGCTTTGGGTCTGATGATAGAATTATAGGTGGATAGATTATGTCTGAGGCCCCAGAATTACAGGTGTTTTACTCAAAAAACATTGAAAAACATGCATTCTTACTGTGAGCGGGATTGCCTCTCTACAGATCTGACCTGTACTTTGGCCTAGTGTGATCAAAATCTCCATGGAAACAAAGAGGAAACCACCAGAAAAATTCCATAGTGCACCTAAAATGTCACTTATCCCACAGTTCGTCTTTCTCACTTGGGTCAGTTTGCCCAAAAGTGTTCGAAACAATCTAAACTCCACAGAATCACAGATCTTTTTTTAAGATGGGGTAATGTATATGGAAAATCAAATATTACAATAATTACACAGTTACACATTTTATTATGAAAACTTGTTTACGGCAGAAGCACATGACAAAGCACAAGACTTTTTTAGTTTGCAAAGATCATTACAAAGTAGGACAACAGTGTCTTTAACAGAACGTTGGTTTAATGCAGTGGTACAAGTCGTAAAGTACTGCACTTAAGTCGAATTTTGAAGTAACTGTACTTTACTTCAGTATGTTTTACAGTGGATACTTTTTACTTTTACTTTAGTACATTTGAGAGCAGTATTTGTACTTTCTACTCCACTATGTTTTTGGACAGGACTGGAAAGTAAAAGTACTTTTCATATGATTGGAGGGGTTATTTTTACCATGTTCGTGGAAACATTCTGACTCAAGTTTTCCAGTTCATGCTTCGGCTTTGAGCAAATATACAAAAAAAAATACACAATATTCGTAAGAGTTAGTCACAGTCGACCAAAATATGTCTAATTTTTTAATCAATATCACATTTAAGAGTGAAATACTTTTAGTTTTTACTCTTAAAGTACATATTTAAACGGGTACTTAAACACTTTTACTTTAGTCAGAGGTGTCCAAACTATGGTCCGGGGGCCACATGCGGCCCTCAGACCAGTTTTTATTGGCCCTCAGACCAGTTTATTCTGCTGAACCGGCCCAATTGATCATACGCACAACTTTTAAAAGCAAATTAAACTTTTTCTATCACTATAATCTCAAACATCACATCACAAACAGCCCTCCGCTTTGAATATGTTTTGAGACGTGGCCCTCAGTAAAAAAGTTTGGGCACCTCTGACTTAAATAGATGTTTCATGTGATTTACTTGAGTAACTTTTTGCCTCTGTATCTGTACTTCTTCCACCGCTGCTGGTTTGTTTTCAGTCTCCCGTGGCACACAGACCTGATCCAGTCTCACTTTTAGACGTAGGATCATATTCTGGCACAAATCGTAGCATTGACATAAAAGCGTAAGAGATAATATTCCACCTCCATCCACACCCACAACCACAAATATAACGTTACTCGCTTTACAAAACACCACAGCCTGTTCTCGCAGATTTCACCCTCGTTCAAATTGCTTTGCCGTGTGGCCAATTAGGTCTGTATCGAAACACGTGCAGTCGATATACGGCACAGGAATGGACCCACGCCAGCGATGTAGATGAGCCTCCGCTAACAAGACGAGCGGAACATGCCAGAAATATTTAGTTCCTATCTCACTTCATCAAACAAAAACAATTAAACAAAACGCACTGATCCAATTTAAATG
This sequence comes from Periophthalmus modestus, assembly GCA_019594935.1. Classification (NCBI taxonomy): domain Eukaryota; kingdom Metazoa; phylum Chordata; class Actinopteri; order Gobiiformes; family Gobiidae; genus Periophthalmus; species Periophthalmus modestus. The sequence continues at coordinate 13,743 of JAIEZT010001112.1, read as the reverse complement.
TTTGAACAGCGACGTTTCCATGGACGCACAACAGCGCTCTCAAGTAACTCACTCTTCAAATCATTCCGAGTGGATGTGTCACAATCAGAACACATTAGCGCACACTTAGAACGGAAAGCACAAACCCGCTCGGAATTCGGAGACGAAAAAAATTGAAAATCCGTTCTGAAATAACTCTAAAAAGGTTGATTTCTGCACAAAACTGACTCTAATGAGCTTTAAGTCATGTTTAATGCCTCAAAAACAGACCTGGAGTTGTGTTTTGTGTCATTCACGCATGTCTGAGTAACTTTTTATTATTAGTCTGTAACATCTCCAAAGCTCAAAACGCTCTGTTCCACCTTGTGATGTCATGAAGTGGTAGTTTTCAAGTTAACTGCTACCCTTTACAGTTTGTTCAGTAAAAAACATGGAGAGATGGCAAGGTCATTTAAAGCACAAATATCATGCATTTTTTTACTTTTTGACTCTTTAAGGCTCCTCATCAAAAACATAAAAACATGGCGTTGCATTTGGTTCATTCACGCTTGTTTCATTCCATTAACTCAAAAACATCAGTTTTTTCCCAGGAATTCAAAAACGCTTTTTGTTTGAATTTTACCAGGATTGTTGTGACATAGGTAAAAAAAAATCTTAAAATCTAGACTTTTCGTGCAGTTTTAAGTCCATATGTTTTCACTTGGCTCATTCTGTGGTCAAATTGTGTTAACAACAAAGGCATGGCTCTTTTTTTTTTCATTTATCTTTAAACAGATCAATTCAAACTAAACCAAACTAACACATAACGACATAGATCAACATTAAAAACTGGAGAAGTGTGAGTATAATTATTTATTTCCACATTATTAAAGTGTATTAGTAGCACCAGTGTATCCAGTTTTGCTTGTCCTTGAAATCTGCTCCATTTTTGGGAAGCAAAATAACCAAATGGCTGTTTTAGCATAGCAACCCCGTGGCTTTCTTTCCTAATTTCATTACTTTGCCTTTGTTCAGTCCTGTTTCTGATTAGGAACGTAGGTGTAGTTCATAAAGTGTTTTTCCAAATATAAATACGATTCTAAGCTTGAAAATGTGAACTACTTATCCCAAAATGACCAGCAGCCCATTTAAAGTGGAACTAAAGCCACGAGAATGAATCCTATTTGTTCTTTAAAATCAAGACTCATGAATCGAGCGTGTTATGGTCGACCAAAACATAATTTCCGTGATGGCTCTAGACAGACACAGACCTTTTTGGATAATTACTCCTGTCGTTTTCGCTCTCGGACACACAGCTATCGCCAGTTTGTTGTGACAGTTGCATTTTCCCATTGACGAGGCAGATTATTACTGTTTGCAAATGAAAATGATGAGACACGTCCAATTAACATCCAGAGAATGCTTTTAGGAGTTTGGATTAGTGCGACGTACAATTCGAAATGGTCAATCAGTGGTACGGTGGTGCGTGGTGGCAGAGTGGTTAGCCTTCTTTTCAATTCAGTTTGTTTATGTAGCACATTATAAAAAAACTTCAGTTGAGTGCTTCACATAAAAGTCCACAAAAAAGCACATAAAAAAACCTGTATATCCTGTGTAGCTGGTGTTAAATACCAGGGAGAAGAGGTGAGTTTTCAGTCTTAAACAGCGTTAAAGACTGAGAGGATTTGACAGGCAGAGGGCGCTGTTCCATAGTCTGGGCGCTGCCACAGAATAAGAAAGAGGCTCTGTCCCAATTCGTCGGTCTCACACTTCGTCGGCTGCATTTGAAGGACACTTGCGTCACTTCCCGGCGCGACCAGGCCTGTCCCATTTCACACATCCGACAAATGTGCCCTGCGTTTCTATACGAGCAGACTTCGCTCACTCCCGTATCCCATCATGCACTGCAGAGAAACAAGGTATATTTTCTTAGAGTTATGTAATACTCGCTATAATTGGGAAAAAAAATCACCTTGAACGTTATATCTGTGTAAACCCTCAGTGGTCCAGGTCTGATCCACAGCAAAAGACGAAGTTAAAATCTGTCAACTGGACAAATCGTTGTAGGAGTGAAGACGTTTCGCTGCTCGTCCAAGCCGCTTCTTCAGTTCTGATCAGATGCTTGTGACCACTGCCTTATATCTATCTGCAGGGAGGGGCTAACTACACTGAAACTGTAAACGACTATGTCTCTAGTTTCAGCTGGAGCTACCCTATTCAACCCTTAACGACCCCTGCTATCTCTTCTCATTGTTCTGGGTCTTCCTAACAAAAATAGCTTCTTTAACTCCCCTCTCAAACCATTTCTTTTCTCTGAACGTTATATTTATCTATTGATATTCAAAGGGAAAGATAAATAATGATAACCAATCATTCATTCACACACACACACCACTTTCATACGAGGCAATATGGGTGAAAAGTCTTGCCTAAGGACACAACGACAGAACTTGGTGAAGGCGCGGGATGCGATCCTCTGACCTTCGGGTTGGGGGACCAGCGCTCTAACCACTGAGCCACCGAGATTCATGCCTTACTTCATTCAATCTAAACGGAAAGAAACGGCTGGCAAACGACGACACCTTGACTCTTCTTCTATGAAATAATTAATTAAAAGTAAAACTGTCATTATTTCGGAGTCCATTTTAAACGTTTAGCTCATTAGTCAGTGGCCATCACGGTTGCTAGGTCCCTTTTCGGCTCTGCGCGGTCGAGGTCGAGGTCGAGGTCGATACTTCGAAGTGTGCAACCTTCAAATTGCGACACGACACTGGCCTTGACCTTGAGCTGATCAACAGACCTGGGTTCTGAGTACAGTTTAGAGCTGGAGTAACTCTCTCCAATAAAGAGGACCATAGAGTGCACATATATAAAAAACAATGGCTATAATTAATCTATTTTCGCAAAGAGGTTTGTGGGTTTGAACCTCGTGTTGGCCAACTATAATCCTCTCTGACCTGATGTCTCTGTCGCATCTCTTCGTCATTTTAGCTTTGAACATCGCCTTTGACTATTAGTTTGTTATTATAAGACTATATTTTAGGACTACATCAATGGTAGCCGATATCACTGAAGGAGCTAATGCATAGAAAGATGGAGAATATACAATAATACATAAATTGTTGGGTCAATATTTCCCTGGATCTAATTTTGTGCTGCTTCTCTCAACTAACTGCCCAACGTCCAGACGATCCCATCTAAAATTCAAAGCTGATGAGCCCCAGTATCCCCGTTATGGTGACGTGAATCAATGAAAACGCCTGAGGTATTACAAGAACTCCTATCAAAACGAGGAGACGAGGAGGTGAAATGGAGTTTGGGATTTGAATATGCCGTTTGAGCCGTCACATAGAGGTGGTGGTGTATGGATCGGCACAGGCCTGGTTTGGCTGCAGGGCTCTGACTGCGGGGACGTGTCTTTTATCATGCGCTGGGCAGATTACCAGCAGTGAGACAAACGCGGCCCCCACCTCTGTGAGGCGCTAACATCACAGGATTAGCCCTGCGCTCTGATTGGACGAGCCGACTCTATATGTGTGTCAACTGCTTCCAGTCATTTAACATGTTTCAAACGAGGGAGAATGCAGTATTTGTGTCACTGTAGTGTTACGAGGAAAGACGAAGGTGCCATTTAAATCACCTTTTTCTATCGCATTACAGTAAAATTATGTCTGTCAAAGAAAAAAAAATGTTAAAGGGACGTGTAATCCAGTTCTACAGTGAAATATAGTACTTTCTTTTCTAGGGCTATCACAAAAAAATCCTTGGCCTTAATACAATTTATTTTCGTACCGCCCAAAATCACAAAAGCAGTCGCCTCGAGAAGCTTTGGGAAATTTTGAAGATTTAACCCAACAGAAACCTCGAAAAAATCATTGGCCAGTAAAAGACCAGCAGCTTCACAACAATTCACAGGAAACAAGCAAAAAGGGGACTGATGCACAGCCGTTAAAGTGCGCTATGAAACACGGTATGATTTTACGCCTGATGCCAGGGGCGGCGCCACAGGGGGGGCTCGAGGGGGCACGAGCCTCACCTGGAATGAGTCAATGCAAAAACTATATTTTTAATATTACGTTTTTTGTATACTTTTGCCCCAGTTTTTATTGCACATCCACTTGACTAAAAATGTTGTTCAAGATAAGACTCAAAAAAAAAAAAAAAAAAAAAATCTATACAGTTGTCCCTCACTATATCGCAGTTCACTTTTCATGGTCTCACTGTTTTCACGGATTTTTAGTGCAGTTTTTTTTTTATGAACGTTTTTTACAATGTATGATCGTGCATTGTGTTCTGCGTCCTGATTGGCTGAGGGACTGTAGACACATTGTCCATCAGTCTCCTCCGTGTCTCCTGTACAGTACAGAATGTGTCAGACAACTTTACATAAATGTTGTATCGCAGTACAGTGTGACTCTAACATGCTGTATGTTTGCAAGTTTTCTTTGCCCCGACAAACAAACCACAATGTCGATGAAACGTTCTGCACCGACGAAGGTTTGAACTTTGAGAGAGTTTAAAAACAAGAGAGAAATGTGAGAAAATGTTAATGCCTGTGTGAGAAAAGTGTATAAAGTGTGTGGTGAGGGGTTTTACAGCTAAGAAACATAGAATAATAAGCTGATACTTCGCAGATTTCGCCTATTGCGGGTTATTTTTAGAACATAACCCCGCGAGATAAACGAAGGACCGCTGGATCAGATTTTATGAAGCACAACAGAGGCTAAGCAAACATGGTAGAGGGTCGGGGGTGGGGTACGCTCCACTGTTAAAAAGCTCTAAATAAACATGTTGAGTCAGTGCCCACATTGAAGATCTTAGCCCCAGCTTAGGTCCTCCCTTCTTTCTTTAGATTGCCACAAAAAAGTATTTCTACGTGTATTAACTTTGAACACACTTGTAGATCATTTTAGTTGCACACAATATTCAAATTTACTGGCACAGTATTAAAAAACGTCCAAACATTCTGGTTTTATCTTACGAATACACCATTTTTTCTCTCATCCCCATACTATTCCACAGATAAAACCGTTGACATTGAGAGGAGCCACCATTGTGCTGTTTTTTTTTTTCCTTTTCCATAAACCACCAAACGTTTAACTCTTGACCGGGGCCGTCTCTGCAGCCCCCAACCACAATTGCATTAGTTGCCGGGGCAACAATGGGCTTATTGAGCGTTTTATCAGGACGTATTGAGATCAGCTGGAGCCTCCGTCACCGCTTCACAGGCATAATTCGCTGTAATAGATGCCTCTGGAAACAGTGGCAGCTCTGGCTTTGGGGGCTTAATATCGAGTGAGACAAGTGGGTCCAAAAGCTCATATTGAATGCAGCTTAAAAACACACGAGGACGATGTGGAAATGAAAGCTATCAGCCAGACCAGGCATCTTCACACGTTATGTAACACACTGAGGTCACGCCATGTCTATATACAAGTCATTTATCTTTTTAATGTGTTCGACAAGGTTCCGTGTGGGCTCGGGTCAGCGTTTCACCTCACCCTGTTGGAAAAAAAAAAGCCAACGCAGGTGAAAATCATATCTTGTATTTGAATGTGGTGATTTTTTTGTTGTTTGTTAAGCACAAAAAGAGGACTTCTCAGGAATATCCAGTGTATAGAAAAAGCATCCAGTGGGATTTTGTACAGGGTCATTGAAATGAAGTGCTTTTGAAGGTTTGTGAAGAATGTTTTATTTTTATTTAACTACTTTTTGTATTTAAAAAAAAAGGTAAATCCACTCCCGAAACAGCAGTGAATCATCAGAGTTAAATCAAATATGGGCAGCACTGGGACTTTTTGGGGCTTTTTAAATGGAGTAACATACTTCAAATATTCATTTCAATAAAACAAGGTTCAAATTTCTACTACTGTTCTACGTCCTGATTGGCTGAGGGACTGTAGACCATTGTGTTCTGCGTTCTGATTGGCTAAAGGACTGTAGCCCATTGTGTTCTGCGTCCTGATTGGCTGAGGGACTGTAGACCATTGTGTTCTGCGTCCTGATTGGCTAAGGGACTGTAGACCATTGTGTTCTGCGTTCTGATTGGCTAAAGGACTGTAGCCCATTGTGTTCTGCGTCCTGATTGGCTGAGGGACTGTAGACCATTGTGTTCTGTGTCCTGATTGGCTGAGGGACTGTAGACCATTGTGTTCTGCGTCCTGATTGGCTAAGGGACTGTAGACCATTGTGTTCTACGTCCTGATTGGCTGAGGGACTGTAGACCATTGTGTTCTGCGTCCTGATTGGCTGAGGGACTGTAGACCATTGTCCATCCTCCCTCCTCCGTGTCTCTTGTACAGTACAGAATGTGTCAGACAAATTTACATAAATGTTGGACCAGGGACCAGTGTATATGGATTTTCCCGAGCTTTTCCACATGTTATAATTGTTTCCTTGTCGTTTACCGTCTCAAAGTTGTATTTGGAGTAATTCACGTTTGAATAATCGTTTGATCGCTTATTTTCGAGACGCCATTTTGCAAAGAAACCCCAGTTTCCACCTCCACCTGTACACACGCCCACGGCAACGTACGCACTTCATTTACTCCAGTTTTATTTTCTTAATCGTTGATACTTGTCGGACTCAGCAGCGATCCATAGGGGGCGCTGACAGCTACATGGAGCTTTGTTTCATGACGTTTACGGCGACGTCAGCTCCCATTGGACACCCGCAGTTTTCTAAGTCACGTAAATCAGCGGACTTATTTCTTTTATTAAGTCATTTTAGATGAATATCGTGATTTAAATGTGCAAAATTATAACAAAATGATTCACAGCTGTCAGAGATTATAACTTTACAGCGACACAAGCACAATACGTCTTCTTTAAGTCTAATTAAACTGGTAATAATTGAAGAATTTCTAAACCTTTTTTATTCAAATCGTCACGTTTGAAGTAAAAACCCTTGTTACCACATTTAAAAAGTAAATCCCCGAGCCTGCCTCTCGTTCCAGCAGTGTGCGGACAGCAGTTTTTCATTTTGGCACCAGAACAAAGCGAGCAGTTCACATGTAAAATTAACTGATTGTAAAATTAGTGAAGAGTGAAATGGAGGGAAACTTGTCTAAGAGAGAATTAGGGCTTATCATAAATATCCCGTCTGCAGCAGCGGCGCCGTAAACCTTTACAAGAGCCCGGTGATCTAGGGCCTTTGTTATGGCTCTATGGATTATATTCTGTCAATTCCATCCATCACCACCAGGACGCTATTTATATTTGTGCTTTTGCAGCCGTCTGAAGCAATTCTCCGGCAATAAGTCACGTTTTGTGTCGTCTAACTGCAGGGGAAGGTTGAAAACTAAAATGGAAAGTGAAAAAAAACAACATATTTCTTTTAGATTTTGTGCAAAAGGTAAAGATACTACAATAATATATCAAAGTTTGGCTAAAGGATTCTTAATAGCTACTGCACTAATGTTTAAAAATGCTTTGCTAATTCAACGTTGCATTTGTTGAAACATTATGGTGCAGTTTTCGCTTGACCTCTTGGGCCCTATCTCGCAATGGCACTTACTTTATATATATTTCAGTGCTATTTTGGGTCTTTTTATAGATGCTGAAAGGAAAATTACACCTTATCTCTTCAGCTAAGTGCCCCAAAGTTATCAATCTGTGTTTTATCATGAAATTCAGACTGAAATCATCATCCCCAATGTTTTCAGTTCGATACGATACTCGATATCAGCCAAAATCAGAGCAGAGATTCAGCTGAGGTTGATTATTTCTGTAGCACATTTGAAACGACTTCAGCAGACCGAAGTACTTCACATAAAAGTCAAAAAAACAATACAATAAGGACAATAAAACGCTGACATATCCTGTGGAGCTTGTGTTAAAATGCCAGGGAGAAGAGGTGGATGTGCAGCCTACTCTTAAACTCTGTTAGTCTTAAAACTGTGTTAAAAACCTGAGATGATAACAGGATAAATGAAACTAGTATTTAATTTACTGAACCAAATATATTCTGTAACAGTTTTATACCTTTAAAGTAACTACACAGCAGTTTTGTTATAAAACTTTAGAGAATTATTTTGTTGGCCACAACAGCAATAAATGATCTCTAAACTGTCTAAAACCATAGACTGTATGTATAAATGGACATAGCTAACCTGGTAGCTGCCACGTTCCAAATAGGAAGTGAACATGCTGCGTCGACTCTGGCTCCGATTCACTTTCTATTGAAAAAACATACTCTCTATCTATCTGTGTTTTTTGCTCTTAAAATGTTCGCATTAAACCATAGACTATAAAGAGAAATGGACATAGCTAACCTGCTAGCTACTGCATTCCAAATAGGAAGTGATCATGGGCAAACTTCTGACTCCATCAACTCTGGCTCCAATTCACTTTCTATTGAAAAAACTGTGCCCCTCTCTCTGTAACTGCTGCTGTCAGACTCGCCATTTTGGTCTTAAATGTTCGTATTAACCCTCTACATGATCCTGGGGTTTTTATTTCACTATTGCGTCCTTAAATCAAGATATGAACATTAATAAGACAAACAGGCGCCTTCTTTCAAATCGTGCTAGCGTTTAGCGACAGGTTTGATTGACAGCGACAGCGTGCAGCGTTGCTCCCTAAACCAGAGGCCGCTCCCTTCAACAACCTCGCTTTGGATTGGCTCTTTGGTTGCTATGATACTCACGAAAACTTGAAACCTGGCTCCAGATTGGCTGCTATAACTGCTCTAGCCCCACCTCGATGCAGTGTAGTACATTTAGGAGTACTACAGTGTATCGTGTGTTCTGCTGTTCAAACGTCACGCTGCAAACTGGACCGATTACTATTTTTCAAAGCAGATGTCGTCCCACACATGTATCAGATGAAAACTCAAATTACACTGTGTAAAACTGCACGATTCTTGCGAGTGGATTTATCTTTTAATTGCCAACCCTTGTATCTGGCCCCCTGTTGCTCTGTTATGAGACGCTGGAGGTGCGCTCAGATACAAACTTAAAGAAACTTAAAGGGAATATATAATGGGCAGAGTTTGAGGGGATAAGGAGAAAGAGAGAAAAACGCAGAGATGTGACTGAGTTTGAATCGCTCTGAGCTCGGGGGCTGTGGACATCGTCGTATCTGTGTGTTTTGTCTGCTCACAACCTCTCCACACCCAAAGCCGTCTCCTCCTCTGTCTCCTCCTTTACAAAGAGACAGCTTCAAGGGAAAGCAATCAAAACCCCCGTCCTTTCCAATGCACTTTCTTCAACCACACTTTGAACTGGCGTCATTTGAAGATGCATGGCTAAGTGTTGCATTTGAGGGGGAGGGAAAAAAAAACAAAAAAAAACTACAATGCCGTGCTTTTTCAGGGGCAGATGATCTTCTTTTCTCCCTGAACTGTGAAACTTACAGTCTCTCTTCAAAATGTGACTGTTTACACTACACAAACTAATATTTTTTCATGGCTATATACAGATACGGACATGCACATTTTGTATTTTATTTTGTTCCTTATTGCTTGCCATATTTTTTTTTTTTGTTTTTTCTCAAAAGAATAACGAGCAGCCTGGTGTGTTTGTATATACGATGTAAGATATTGTGGAATACGGCTGGCCTGTTGGGGTGTGTGAGTGTGTTACTATGGCGTATTGTCGCGTTTTGTACAGTGAAATGTTTGTACAGTGTGCGTGGGGTGAGTTTGTAGCTGTGATCTTTCTCAATCTTAACATTTACAATGCACTGTTTGTCAATAAAGACGGCAAATCAAACTCAACATATGGATTATTGATTTTGTGAACCAGGAAAATGCTGCGAAAACAGTAAAAACACACATGGGTTTGGTCCATAGACTGGAGTGTAGCTTCTAGCTTCTTCGACTCTGGCTCCAGTTCACTTTCTATTAAAAAACTGTGCCCGCTCTCTCTGTAACCTGCTGCTGTCAGACGTTATTTTGGTTTTAAAATGGTCATATTAACCCTCTACATCAGGGGTCTCAAAACTCGCGGCCACGGGGGCCAATTGTGGCCCGCGAGACGATCATTTTGTGGCCCGCAGGACAGTATGAAAGTTTAATGTGGTGTGCCATTACCATGTTGCGTGTAGAAGGTTTCGCCAAATCGGTAAACCCCAAACACACAAGCCACTAGCGCTGTGCATCCCCCCGCACAAAAGATTCAACAAATAATGATTGTATTCCAAAAACTCCACAAGAATTGGCATTTTTCCTCATGTATGTTGAAAACAGCAATGACTTTTGAGAAGATTTTAACAAAGCTTTTTTTGTGGAATACCTGACGCGGCCCATGCTCACCCAGACTCTGCCTCCTGCGGCCCATACGGCTAATTTGAGTTTGAGACCCCTGCTCTACATGATCCTGAGTTTTTATTTCACTATTATGTCTGTAAAAAAAAAATATATTCCGTATAGTCGCTACCATTAGCATTAGCAGCCTAGCCTTGATGAGCTGTCTTTGACTGGAGCTGAACGTTTTATCATTATCATCATATAAACGTCATTTTTATGACATTTAAAAGGTGCAACTGCGTAACTTTTTAACACCCACTTGAGATGAATCATGCTTTGCATGGAGTGTTCCGCAGTATGGCATTAAAACTCAATAATCCACCATAGAGACACAAGGCAGTGGTACAGGTCAGATTTGTGTAGAGGCAAACACACCGCTCATTTAAAAAACAGGACGACTATACAGTCATTAATGGCATATTGTGGAACATTCTTTTTCTTTGCAAAACAGTGACCATGTCCATAGAGACAAGCGGTGTAGCAGACCCCCCCCCCCCCCACCAGAAAAAGTTACACAGTGCAGCAATGACCTGAGGTGAGGTCCATGGCATCAGATTTACAAACATATAAACCAGGTGTCAGAATTTGGCCCCGGGTCAGTTTCTCCTCCCAGTGACCATTGGGGCCAGAATAAAAACGAAAAAGAAGAATCAAAATAAAAGTTCCGAAGTCTGAATGAAAATATCTCTAATAGTAGAAATAAAAAAGTTGGTTTTGTATTGTTTTATCCTTATTCTGGTTCCCCAATTTTCAATGAATTGAAGTCATTAAATTTCTTACCAATTTCGTCCACTCTGTTTTGAAAAGAGCGAATCTTTCGTGCTGTCGTCTGGAGCAAACCATTTAGCTCCTTTATTGTTGGTCTTCCTGTAATTATAATCTTCTGGCTTCGACCCAAAAGTCCAGTTTAGAAAACTGCTTGAGCTTAATATGTAACTTTTTCCTCCATTTAAAAAGTAGGGCCAGACAAGAAGAAAAAGTGAATTGCCTAAAGTTGACTTGCTAACTCTAAATTGTAGTTGCTTTCTCTTCCTTCCTTCCTTTCTTTCCTTCCTTCCTTCATCACCTATCTCCCTCCCTCTTTCGCTCTACATCTTTTCGTTCTTCTCTCCTTCTGTCTTTCTTTCTTTCTTTCTTTCTTTTCTTCGCTTTGTTCCCTCCCTCTTTCCCTCCTTCTTTGTTCCTTCCTTTCTTGCCTTCATTCATTCCTTCATTCTTTCCTCCCCCTTTCCCTCCTTTCGTTTCTTCTTTCTTTCCTTCCTTTGTCCGCCTCCCTCTTTCCCTCCCTCCCTTACCTCCTTCTTTGTTCGTTCTTTCCTTCATTCATTCCTTCTCCCTCTTCCCTTCTCTTTCCCCCCTTCTTTCTGTCCTTCCTTCTCTCTTTCTTACCTTCCTTTGTTCTTCCTTCCTCCTCTTCCCTCCTTCTTTCTTTCTTTCAGTCCTTCCTTCCTCCCTCTTTCCTTCCTTCCTTCTTACTTTCTTTCTTCTCCTGTTTTCCCCTGTTTACAGTCCTTGGTGCAGGTGAAAACATTAAAATACATATTTTATTATTACAGTTACATTACAAACTAAGAGTTCATCGTTGAAATTTTCAGTAAAATACATGATGAACGTCTCCATGTCCAGTGCAGCATGTTTCCCACAGTCCAAAACCAGTTTAAAATAATCATATGTGCAGGTTTTTTTACAATGAAACAGAACAGAACAAATGAAGAGACTGATGTCGACACATTTGATGATCTAAAATGTACTTTTTTTCCAGCGATTTTTTTAAAGTCAAATTATTCAGATCCACAGACAGTTTCAGACGATCTGGAGACGATTCTCTGTCTGATGGTGTGAAAATAAAAAAAAAGCAAAGGCTGATGATCTTGTTTGGACCTGTGCACTTTCCGTTCACAGAGCATCAAGTTTCTTTTACCTAATTTCACCTTTTGTAAAAAAATCATTTTTCTTAAAAGGTTCTTTGAGGTTGGTTAAGGCCAAAATATTCAATGCCACTGAAAACAGAAGGTCTAAATGATCCCCCCTGTGCCATTAATCTTCAGAAGATGAGCAGACCAGCCGCATACTAAAAGCTAATAAAACGCCATAAAGCTTCAGCTGAATCAATTCATTTATGAAAGAAGTGTCACCTTTCTCGAATATCATAATGACCAGTTTGAAACGGTTGACACAAAGCAAAGATGACCTGAAGTGAAGGTAGGAGCTTGTGAGGCAATCTGGACGTTTGTGTGAAGAAATGACTCTTTAAAAGCACAATTTCTTTAAATAATTAGCACACCTCCTCCCTCTGTGGATTATAAACAGGGGGGAAATATATTCTGTCACATAGCTGTCAAACGTGTCTGCACACACCCTGTCATCATCAGTGTTTTTATGTTATTTTACATCAAAATTATATGAAGGTAAGATGTATGGAATTTATATGTAGTACAAAAAAAAAGGTTTTGACAATATTTTGCGTTTTTTAACGTCATATATGTGATGTCTTGTGTTTTTGTATATATATAACTGTAAAAAAATAGTTTTTTTAACCAAAGGACAAGACACCAAAAAAACACAAAACACAAATTATTTCAGCATTTCGTTTTTTGCTGCATGAAATCTGAGACATTTTGTTTTGGATCTTGGTCATGTTTTATATACAAAATAAGGATTCCCCCAAGGGTCTATAGTAGAGGACCGCACCTTTTTTAAATTTTACATGTGATGTCAAGGGGTCAGTAGATTATTATTGCTACAAATAGGTCTCTGCGATTGAGATTTTCAATTTTTTCTTTGCTACATAATGCCATGCATCTTACCGTTCATATCTTGATTTGTCTTCGGTTATGTATATCAAAGATGTGAGGAAAATAGTTAAAGTAAGATACAAAACAAACATTGAATGAGATCACAAAAGTTATTTCAGATTTCGTTTTGCTAGTGAAAAATCTGATCATTTTGTTTTTTGGGATCTTGTTCAGTTTAAGCTACAAACTAAGGGGTTCCCCAAGGGTCTATTCCTTTTTTTTTTTTTTTTTTTAGGGCCGCACTTTTTAATTGTTTTTTTTTATTTTACATTGTGATGTCAACGTCGGTCAGGAGATTATTAATTCATACTAAATATTTTGTGATTTGAGCATCGCAGGTTTTTTCTTTGCTTCATAATTCCATACATCTTACTAATATATTTGAGTGTCTTGAGTGTTATATAAAAGTAGAAAGAAAGTTGTAAAAATACAGACAAAAAAAAAAAACACTAAAGAGGACACACACAAATTATTTACAGATTAATTGCTTGTGCTGTGAAATCGCATACAATTTTGTCTCAGATCTTGTTAAGTTTATCTACAAAATAAGGGGCTCCCCAAGGCTCCTATACTAGGGACTGTACTTTTAATTTTTTTTTTTTACATGTGCTGTTTCAAGAGTGAGTTCAGTAGATCTATTTAATAGTACTATTTTTTTTTTTTGTTTTTTTGAAGATTTCAGGCGTTGTTGTTGAACATTGAATGAGATCACTCAAATTATTTAAGATTTTTTTTCAGTGTG
>JAIEZT010001111.1:0-21490 GCA_019594935.1 Periophthalmus modestus | reverse complement strand
GTTCCAGCGAATCCGGACCCTCAACGCCTGACCCTCTGACCTCTGACCCTACGCGACCCCAAAGAGATAGATCCAATTGGACGAGAAGGGTGAGACAAAACACTTCTTTCACACCTGACAGACAGGTGCAGCTTCTCAAATACCGGTCCTGTTTTCAACATCATACATGGAATCACAGTTTCAGTTTGTCTGTTTCGGGATGTAATTATGCCAATTCTTCCTATGGTATACTTACAATGTCTATTTTTTATTAAATATATTATATATACTTAGAGTATGATATATATATTACATATATATACATACAATACATCATACATACATACATGTATATTGAAATATTCAGGAACATGTAATGATTCAATAAGTTGGATATTTTGCACATGAGTATTTTCGTTTTGGCCTGAACCTTCACATAGCCATCTAAGGAATACTGAATACAACTTTATTATGAACACTTCAGTGCCCTAAAGATAACACTGCACAAAACATGACGACTTAGCAATCTTTTATAATTTGCCCCCCAGGTAGCCAAACACAAAACATAATCTAGTGTTCTATGGATTCTAAGCATACGGTTCTGCTGATTGGCATAAAAAACCATTACTATGTATTGAACGTATCTATTCCATACACGTTTCTCAAAAACTCTACACTACTGGGTCAAAAGATGCCATAGAAATTATTGAAAGTAGTTAAACTAAACACCGTTGAGTAGTTTGACCATAGTACAAGATGTGTTTAATACACTGACTCCGCATATAGAAGTATACAGTGAATTTAATCTCCAATGCCGAAGTATTGGCCGGTATTCTGAAGACATAGCTAGTAATAACACTTCCACCAAGAACGTTTGTTAGTGAGACCAAGTCAGCGCGACCTCGACTCTGATTTGGTTCTAGTTACAGGAAGGGATAATTTTTCGCATACAGCCTATTGACAATTACTTGTTAGATTTCTGCTTTTAATAAAGATTCTAGAGGGAAGAGGACATATTGCAGCCTTACAGTCTACAAAGATCTACACAAAAAGTTTATAGAACCGTGTTAATTCCTTAACTTTTATATTTGTGAAAAACCTAAACACTTGAGATAAATCTACCAAATGTCACTAAAATCAGGGCTACAATGCAGTAAGTGACTAATCGTGACCAGTCGCACTATAAAGACAAAATCTCTATGCGATTCTGTCGTAACCAATCGCTCAGCGTATAATTCATAGTAAAAGAAGAAAACAAGAGGAAACGCAAGTTCTGCCGGAGGAGGCGCCCTTTATCACTAGCTTGCAGTTGTTCAATTTAAGTGTGTCATTTTCCTTGCCGACACCTAAAGCAAGCGTTCGAGCAGTTCCCGAAGACAAACCAGTGAATTCAGTGTTATATATATGATTACAGTACCTGCACCATTTTTTTTTCAGGCCAATGTTTCAGCACAGAAATACACTGATATAGGCTAATTTTGTTTTTGACATAAAAAGGACGGCAATTAGGTTCTCTCTAAAATTACATATTAATTTTTGTGTGCTGGCCAAATTATATTTGAACATCATACAGCTACAAAGCCACTGAAAAATAAAATAAAATAAAAATCACAATACAAACATAAATAATCATCGTAAAATTACCCTCTGCGCCGAGATAGTCACAAGGCACTAACATGTCCAAGAAGGTACTTCTATTTAACCTTAATTTAATCAGGTAAACATTTTGCAAACCAACTTTCTTGGCCCCAACGGTTATGTTCCAACACCTACATGGACAGTATGTAAGGAAGCTGGTATCTATGTTGTCAGTGGTATATGGGCTTATTTATATTATTCAGTCACACTAATACTCTTGCCCTCCCGCCAAATTTGAAGCAAAGATTTGATGTCTTTCTTTAGTGGCCTCCTTTCTAGGTTTTATATATATATACTCTAGTTCCTAATATATTATAGGATCATATAGCTACTATCTAATTATATAGATATATATATATATATATATAGTAATATATATACTATATCATATAGTATATATATATATTATATCATATTAGAGTATAATATATATAATATATATATATGAGTTTCTCATACTTTGCATGTAACTTTCTAAGCATAAACAAAAGCCGATCCTAAAATAACCAAAACCAGTGCTGCACAAAACCACACCCTATTACTTCCCTTAGATGTTCTGTCTGTTTTCAGCGTATTACTACTCTATCAAAGGGCGCACATACTTCATGTGTCCGCATTTAAGTGGGAGGGCCCCGAGATGATGATATGAACGGCACGCAAAGCATGGGGACCGTCGACTTTTAATTTCCTTCTCTCCGCCTCAACAGGAGAACACAAGCGTACCGACTCAACCACCATTTTCTGCCCCTCAGCCCCACTGATAGCAGTAAATGATAGCTCTCCCCCTTATACTGAGAGCAAGATCTGGCACCCCTAGGACAAGACGATTTTATACACCTCGCCTGAGTATCAGACACAGGAGTGTGTGTGCATATACCAGCGAGACACAGGTTGTAGACACCGCCAGATTAGCACTCATCAAATGTACCTTCCAGACAGAGGTGAGGCCGTTGATTCGAGGACACCTGATCTCCCCCGCGCTACCTAGAGGCATCAACACATACAACACAGAGAGAGAGAAGAGAGCTAAGAGGAGGGAGAGAGGGAGAGGGAGTGTTGTCGATCCTTTACAAGGTCCCCGCGCTGAAAGTAGCCAGAGCTACCTCAGACTGACACCCGGGTCTGGTCCCTGCCGGCTGCAGTGACTGTCACAGACGATAAGAGGTTGCCGCTGGAGGTGTTGTGAACAGCAATAGATCATACTTTGATGAAGCACCTTAGCTCAAAGTCAAGGAGAATACATAGCAAAGGTTCAGTATGACGCAAGTCGTCCCTAAAAAATCTAAATAGTTAAGTGTTGTGAATGGCCCATTCAACGTCTAATTTTTGAAAAAAGTAAAAAATGCGGTTTAAAGGTAGGGGTAGGACAAGAAGTTCATGTAACAAAGATCTTGCCAGATAAAAATGCACAAATAGCGAAAAGAATACTTGACAAAATTGTGGGGGGGTTTAAAAGGGTTTTTTTTCCCACTTTTTTAGGGGGGGATTTTTAAGTTTTTCTTTGGATGTCCTTTGAGATGCATTATCTATTCCCTTGAATATAGAGTGAATGGCTTAAACAAAGCCAGTCGACGTAAAATTACAAATAATTAATACATCCAAAAAATTGTTTGAGCGCTAAAGTTGTGACTGAACTCGCCACAAGTTTTACTCAGTGTTCCAGTCCTATCCCAAGGAAAGTCAGATTGACAACATATTAGCTTATATATAATCTATATAGTATATATATATTATATATATTATATAGTATATTATATATATATCTATATAATATATATATATATTCTATAATATATATATCTATATATTATATAGATATATATATATATATATATATATATATATATAGATACATATATATATATAGACCACAACACAACACCCACACACACACCACATTGATTTTGAATTGTAAGAAAAAAGTAAAAACAAATAGAGAATATTGGGGTCACTAAGTAAGGCACTGTTATTTTCATCACTTCCATTTTTGCAACATACTATTAGGTTGTTTCATCAAGCCACACCGCACCAAAACATTTTTACTCCGATAAAAATTACAATGGAATGATTGTTATCTAGATTTGCGGGTTTTGGGACTAAGTTCACTTTGCCCATTAGCACTTATTAGCATTGCATCTGCCTTATTAAAGTGCAATGCAAAGACATTGTTTGGTACACATTTAAACTCCCAGACATATCTTTATACTTCTAAATGAAACATGGGGCCATACACAAACCACTTTCCTTACACCTCCTTGATATTTAAGGCGTTTTACTGCCCTACATATCATGTATATCCCAGCAGACTTTGAGCTCCTTTCACTGGTTCACAGCTTTGTACATGCCGCGACATTTTAGTCCGGGCATGGTTTCAGACAGCAGAGAGAAGGGATGGGGACCTGCGGAGATGAGTTGTTGGATGATCTCCTCCTCTGTGTTTGTTATGAGTGCAGGCTCAGCACCAAGGCAGCCTCTGAGCCACGGCGGTAGAGATAAAAGCCCCAACTCCCTCTCACTATCTCACTCCTCTCTCTGTAGATACAAGCTGGGCTAGTCTAGCTCGACCCATGTGTGCCGCCGTTGGCAAGCCCCTCCACCACCGTCAAACCATCAAGCAATTACACAAAGTCTTAAAATGAATCACTGAACTACAGTTGGCGAATTTCCAGCCACATTCGGCGTTTTAGTTTTGAATTATATTTATGAGCTCCGGTGGGCGGGAAAAAAGTAGTGAAACCCATTTGCTGACTGGGCCGACGATGTGTTCAAGCGAGTTCTTTCATTACACTTGGCGAGCATGGAATACAGCCTCTGCGTGATAGATTTTCAATAGGTCATACATATTGGCCATTACCTGTTTGTAGAATCCATTTTCACTTTGATAAGAAATGTGCTGATACGGCATACACCCTATTAGTACAGGCTTTTGTTTGCATCACAAAATTTATGATAATGTACATTAAAATGCTCCTGGTGAATTAACAAGGAGAAGAGAGACAGATGTGTGCACTTTCAATCAGTGGCAAAATGTATGTTATTAAATCCAGGAATAATTTGGTGATTGGTAATTCAAATAACAGCAAAAATTATGAGAGATGGAAGTGCACAGTGGCAGTCGTGGTTATCAATTATATTTCTCAATCTCAACTAGGAGGATGTTATTGAAAATTGTAGCTGATACAGCTAGTAGCTAGTAGAGTAGAGTCAACTTAACCCATGGGGTATTCTTTCAGGTAGTCAGTGTAGCCCTATGTTTCCTCATTGACTATTCAAAAAATGTGCGATATTTTTATGATATATTTTCCTTTCTTTTTTCCTCATAAGCAGCCATTATTTGTTTTGACACGAACAGACCATGCATGTCCCTGATTTGGCTAATCCACCTGTCATCCACACCCAGACTCACATCTTCGTTAAGTTTTGAAGACGTGTGTATTCGGGACACTGGGCAAGCTTAAGAATAGAATATAATGATACAATGTTAAACAAGTAATTTCAAGCAAGTATTGCCAAGGTACGGAAATAATCAGAAATCAGGAAATCAGAAATTAGGCTCAACAAGGATTATAATGTTTTACTTCAAAATGCAGACTGTGTTCAATGCGGGAAAATTCGGCACGAATTCACAATATATAATTTCTAATCATTATTATTATTATTATTATTATTATTATTATTATTATTATTATTATTGTTATTATTTTATTGCAACTGTTTGCAGAAGTTCAGCTGTGAGTGTCAGCACAACACTTGTGGGGAGAGCTGTGACCGGTGCTGCCCTGGATACAACCAGCAACCCTGGATGGCTGGAGAACCTACATCACCCGCCATGTCTGTGAAAAGTAAGTTTATAGACCTTAACAGAATGTTCGAGTTTCAACATTTGTGGATTTATTTTTCTTTTTTCATTATTTGTATTGAACTTGGGAAGCTAAGCAGGGTTGGGCCTGGTTAGTACTTAGATGGGGGAAAACCCGCTGGGAACACCAGGTACTACAGGTGGTGGGGCAGTGGCTATTCCATAACTGTTTGTTGGTGTCCTTAGGCAAGATACTTCACCCACCTTGTTTGTAGTATGCGTTGTGGACAGTGAGAGATTATTGGTGATCGGAAGGGCTGATGATTCAGATTGGGCAGCCTTACTTCCACCAGGCTACATCACAACAGCTGTGGCTACCATAGTAATTTACCACCACCCAGTATGTAATAACTGAATAATGCATGAAAATGTAAGGCAACTTTGGAGGGTCTAGAATAGTGCTATATAAGACTAATGCATGCTTATTTATTTTTTTTGTATTATTAACCGCACTACTCTTCTCATTTGAAAATGTCACATGATTGTATCCTAGAAGAAATACATCACCAAAACAGGGTAATACATCAATTTGTCTATTCTACTTGATTGCGATAGAGGTCGGCGAGTAGAATGGCCTTGGGTGCTACAGGGGGGCTCCACATTTACGCGTTCCTCATCACAGCCCCATGAGCCTATGATAAAGCACTTTATGGATCCTTGAGCGTCGCCCCGTACATCCATTAACCTCCAGCGCTCAGTGAGGAGGTGAGAGGCGCTTCACTGTCACCATAAAACGGAGGTTACAACATATAATCATCATTACACTTCCCCAACCGAGCTGCTAGTCACACAGCCTGATAACTGCTGCTGCCGCTGTACTGTGATGGATGATGTGTTGTTTTAATACACAGCTATAAAACATGCAGCAAATTCATACAAATGTGAACTGCTCAGAGGGAATCTAATGTACTGTCTATAGTTCAACAATCAGAGGCTTAAAGGTGCACTGTGCAGTTTTTCTGGTGGAGTATACGTCACATCTCCATAGAGATGTTATTGTTTTGTCTAAAATGTTGCAAAGATAGACTGTAAAAAGAAGTGGACTAAAGGAGTGTGGCATCATCCATGACTTGTGGCTCCAGCCAAATGATGTTCATTGAGGCTAGAACTTATAGGAATGAATTTAGAGTCAGTAAATTCCATATTTAGAATTTTGATTGCGAGCAATAGCAACCAAAAACCTAATCTGGAGTAACCTGTTGAAAGTAAAGCCTCTTCCCGTTGCTAAGCGCCCGTTCCTTGTTTAACCAGCGGTGCGGGTGCTTAACGCTGTCAATCAAACCTGTTAAAGTTCATATCTTGATTTGCGGACACAAAAGCAAAATAAAAACACTAGGTTCATGTGGATAAATACGAACATTTTAAGACAAAAATGACGAACCTGGCAGCAGGAGTTACAGAGAAATAGAAAGTGAATTGGAGCCAGAGTCGATGCATCCAGAGTCAATGGAGCCAGAGGCGCCCCAATGCTCACTTCCTGTTTGGAGTCCAGCAGCCAGCAGGTTAGCTATGTCCATTTGTATAGAGAGTATATAGTTACATAGTATGGTATTATTTGCATTTTTTTTCAATTACAAGTGTTTTATTGCATTAAAAAATGCTTCAAAAATCACATTACTGTCAGCTGGATCACTTCAGCACAGATCTGACCTGGTGTCACCTACATGTTGTCTCCAGCGGGATAGATATGTTGAACGCCATAGTGTAGAACATTCAAGGCAAAGCACTAACATCTCTGTGGGAACAAGGGGAAGCCCCACCAGAAAAGTTACATAGTGCACCTTTATACTAACATACAAGTAGTTTATTGAGCTTGGTAAAGCTAGAGTAATGGCATGCAACTAATACAACAAGATACAAGAGGGACGTTTATCTGAGGAAGTATAGGAACAAGGTTGGGAAAACAGACTCTCTGGATAAATGTCACTTTTCAGCTATAATTACATCTGCTGTTAACCATTGTTGCTTTAAAGTCTAAATGTTTGCATTGGTCTTGAGAAGAACCTTGAATAAAACGTTAAGTTGTGTTGTTTATGTACAAATAGGAAATAGCTCAAAGAGACACCCACATAGCTTGAATCCTTTGACTGTTATTGTAAAGACTTCATGCCTAGTTTTGAGGGTAAATAAGTGGATTAGAAACAGCAGTAAACACTATTTTTCAAACTCCTATCAAACGCACACAGCTTGCTTTGTATTATGTATTTATATTTGCAGAGTGTAACTGCCATGGCAAAGCAGAAGAGTGCTACTACAACCAGACTGTGGCCAACCTGTTCCAGAGCCTGGATACGCACGGAGAGTACAGAGGGGGCGGAGTCTGTGTGGGCTGCCGTGACAACACTGACGGCATCAACTGTCAGAGCTGTGTGCACGGATACTACCGACCACAGGAGGTATAACTGACTGATACAAGACTATGGTTTTAAGGTGTGTTCTCGCATATGTGGGGGGTACTCAACTTAAAGTACTCAAGAAAATGTTATTTGCGTAAAAGCACAAAAAATTGTTTCCAAACTTTGGTAAAAATAAAAAGAAAATGTCATTAGTTGATGGTGTCTTAGTTGACCAACTGTTTTTTTTGTGTGACTGGGCAGTTTAACTGCCTTTTCAGTCATGGACATGCAGTTCACTTATGGAGATGCAGTTCACTTCTTCTGCTTCTCTGATATAGTAGTTTTTGCACTAGATTCTTATCATTCTGAGAGCTTTTGCCAACGCCATGGCCCTTTTAGTTAGTTTAATTGATCATTGCAATCCACAGGACGTGTTTTAGTCAACCGAGAATGTTTTAGTCGACTAACAGCCCTAAAGAAGGAAGGTTAATGAAGTCAATACAAAACTTTTACACTGCTCTCCATATTTATATGAATATAATTAGGGCTAGTAGGGCAGTTTCAGTCACTGATCTTGATCTTCAGTTGATCGCTCAGTATTTTATGGTCAGTCAAGTTGATCTTTCAATGTTTTAAGATCAGATCAAGCACAAATGCACCTTTTCCTTGACAAATTATTTTATTTGGGTATTTGGGTGCATTCATTTAATGTAATAATAAAAAAACAAACAAAACGGTAATTATTATTTTTTGCACCCCCAAACAGATTGGCCCGGAAGATGATGAACCCTGTATCCCCTGCTCCTGTAACCCAGAGGGCTCCCTCAGCCAGTGGTGTGTCCCAGACGTAACCCAGGCCACTACTGGGGTACATCTCTCCTATTTTCTCTTTTTTAGGCTTATATTAGCGTCCCTTTGTTATACTTTTATCCACGTCGCTATTAAAAGTAACACAGATGGACTATTTTTACAATTTTAGTGCTTATGTTGATATTTATACTATTCTTTGTAAAGCTATTTTCAAAACCGTAAGATCCTCTGTAAACCATGTGCTTTGGCTGGGATCCTGTTGTTTAAAATCCTTGTGCTTTTGTTGTGTGATTGACAGGCAGGCCAGTGGGGTCATGTCGGTGTAAGCAGGGTTTTGGGGGTCTTCGCTGTGACAGGTGAGACCCATACACAGACACACAGTCACGCTGACAGGTGGCTCAACCTCTCAGCTGTTGTCTGCTCCAATTAGACTGAAGGTGCAACCAGGAAAGTTACCATTAAGATCTGCCACAATGTACACAGGAAGGAATAGGTAGAACACATGAGAATATGAATGTCACATATACTACAACAACAGGAATGGTTGTTATTTTTGTTATTAAAGGGCTCATATTTGAGTTATAATGTTGTTTACTCATCACACACATACTCA
Source organism: Periophthalmus modestus (assembly GCA_019594935.1). Lineage (NCBI taxonomy): Eukaryota > Metazoa > Chordata > Actinopteri > Gobiiformes > Gobiidae > Periophthalmus > Periophthalmus modestus. The sequence continues at coordinate 12,255 of JAIEZT010001111.1, read as the reverse complement.
GGGTTGTGTTTTGTTTCATTCACACATGTTTAACACACAAATCCTGCATATTTAGGCTGAGTTCATCTCTCAAACAGAAAAACACTCTGTTCCACCTTGTGATCTCATGTGGTAATACAGGAAGTGCTCCATTGTATTCTCTCATCATTTGGATACTTCAGCCCTGGAAATGCCAGTCTCTACTCCACAAAAGGTAAAAGATAGCTGTTAACTTGAAAACCAGGGCTCTATTACATCACAAGGTGGAATAGAGCATTTTGAGATTTTGAGATGTAGACATAATCAAAACACAGACATTAAAAGCTACACGACAACTTCTTCTTCTAATACTACTACGACTACTATTTATCCTGGATGCCCTTCCTGTCTCAACCAGCCACAGGTTCACCAGCCTTAAACTCTGTGTATTGGATCCTGTGTGCTACTGTACATGACCGTATATATTTTGCACATGTAAGATGAGTCCCTGTATTAGAAAATATAAAAGATTAAGTGAATTGAAGTCATACAAATGTCCCCAGTACGTCTTCAATGCCTTCTGTATTGACCCTATTGCCTTTCAATCTCACCTGCCTTCCTTTATTCCTTCATTATAACCTACTGCAGTGATAGTATATAATATAAGAAATATATATATTTAACAATAATCACTATATTGATTTATCGCTCCATACATGTTAGATGGAACAATTATTTTTGCGGGTCAGTATTTATCATGGGTACATTTTACTTGTACACGTGGGAACATGTTGGTTATTTTTCTGTACTATAATTGAGCTATAGAAGGTTGAATTATGAAATTGTATGCCTCATAGACACAAAACTAACTACTTAAATATTGCATTCTGTCAATCATTTTTTGTAGTTCATATGTTTTCTCAGTATTGTGCATTTAGAATTGTTTTTGGGGATATTTTGCTTTAGGTCTGGTTTCAATATTATTGTTTATCATCTATATTTACTTCAGTAATATATCACACTTCAGAATTTGTTACCGTGACAGGCCTAGATGCCAGTTATCTGTAAGTCACTATGGTCGCTGTGTTAGATAGAAATTGTTTCCAGAGTTAATTAAAACTATTTCCCGACTTTCCACTTTTCTCTGTTCACTGTATGATTGGAATGGTAGTATCTCAACAGTTGCAGGTACACTCAATTGATAATGGGCCGGTGCACTACAAACACATAATTAGAAAATAAGAGAAGAGATAATAAGGCTAAAAAATCAATATCTCATGATTGGGTAATTATTGAAAAGTAATAGCCTATAACACAAGACTAGGGCTGGCACAGTCAATTGTCTACCTCCTTTTAAATCACTATTTATTGCCTGTCGCACTAACAAATACAATGCAATATATTACATTTTTATGTGAGAAATCCTACTATTTAACCCACTCCAAAGCATTCTTAAGTACCAGATTTTAGTGTCTTGAAAATATGAAAAACAGAAGTAGTTTTAAATGGTTGCAGTGGGCCAAAGTTATTCCTCACTTACCTCATGCATTCTGTGCATCCTAATTCCTAACTTCAACTCTCAGAGACCAGAGTGGACTTTTGCCACAATGGCAAAGCAAATGAAGCATGCTAACACACACTTCCTGATTACGGGACAAAAAAAAGCTTTCTAATTAGAAGCAGACACATTTTACATATTTTGATTTCAGTAGCTGCTTATAGAATATGTGTGTGTACTGGGGAAGACAAATTTTGCTCAGATACATGGGAAATACAGAGGTGTGGGACCTTTAACTCTCATCAGCACAAATGACTGGACTTGCACTTTGGTCATGCTAATTAATGCGCACTATCCGCTAACGTTTTAATAGCTCACTTTAGATGACACCAGCACAGTTTGAAATTACTTGGCTAATTGTCTCATTCACTTGTAAATATATTTCCTCTGAGACCCGCTCCACATGTACGCTTGTCACCCGTTTACGCTGATCTCAGGGACTTTATTTGGGACAGGTTGGTCTGTAAAAACTGACCCAACTGTGCAGTCCTCTGCTGCCGTCACCTCTGCCAGTGATGGGGCTTATCCTCTGGACGCTCATGTTTATTATGCTATTAAACCCATTTGTCTTCCAGGTGTGCTGTGGGTTACAAAGACTACCCGCTGTGCCAGCGCTGTAACTGCAGTTTAGAGGGAAGCACCAATGAGGACCCCTGTGTGTCTCCCTGTGTGTGCAAGGTACGTGGCACTGTCAACACAACAATTATCATACTCAGCATCACACTGAAGTGCAGAGGTAGTAGAGTAGCCAAAAAACTGTACTCAAGTAACGTAACTTTACTTCAAAATAATGTGACTCAAGTAGAAGCACAAAGTAGTAGTCCAAGAAATTACTCAAGTTAGAGTGAAAAAAAAGTATTTGGAAAAACTACTACTCTACAAGTAAAAGTAACTTAAAGAGTAATTGTCGGGACGTACATCTGATTATTTTGATTTAATGTAATTTGAATGACAAAACATTAAATAATAATAAAATCTAGTATTTTCAAAAGATAGACACAAAAATATGAAAAAATACATTATATTTGAAGGAGCAGTGCAAAAACACAAATGTTCAAATGATTTCATATTGTCACCATAAAGCTTTTGTCACTTGTAGACTTACTAACAGAGCAATCAAAACCTTTACTCAAGTAGCCTAAGGGTACTGTTATTTCAATAACAATATTGATAATAGAGTAAAAGTATGCGGCTCGAAAAGTACTCTGAAAGGTACAGTTTCCTTATAAAGTGACTGAAGTAATTGTAACTGAATACTACCTACCTCTACTCAAGAGGAACTTTGTATATAGGTTGAGTTCAGATCTTGAATTTGATGATGTCATAGTTTGAGATGGAGGGCGGGGCCCTATGAAACTGTATTGGAAATTTACTGTATTTGAAAGAAATATCCAAGCAGACATTACTCACAAATGCTGGTCCCTTTGTTGTTGGGGATTACTTCCACTAACCTGTCATATGAATGTTATGGTATAAAGTCTTTTCAATTGAAAACACAGATTTTTGGTTTTGAACAATGGCACCACTTTCACTTTCCAAAACCTTGTGAAAAAAATAATTATATTCTGTTTATTTGTGCTGACGTGCCATGAAAAACACAAATTAGGTTGTCATGTGAATAGGCCCAATATTTACATACATGTGATCCATAAACCAGGTTAATCTGTGTTTCATTCGTTCAGTTGATTTTCATTTTAAAATCAAAAATGAAAAAAGGAATAAAGGATTTGATTTTAGAAAGCTCAAAAACGTTTAGCAAGTTTATCGTCATTACATAATCCCCATCCTTAAATCACTCTTTCTTCAGCTACAGCAGCAGTTGTTCACTTTTGGAAGAGATTCTTTTTAGAAAACCATCATCTTCGCCGTCTCTCCTTCTCCTCTCTGACATTGCATTTGCTGATTTCAGTGAATAATCCGTTACTTTCTGCCTGCTTGATTCACATTTGAAGTTTGAAGTGATGGGATTTGAACTGACGTTGAGTTGGTTGCATTGGCTTTTATCCAAACTTCAGGGCATTTTGAGAAAGTAGTAGCATTTCCAACACAAGCTTATTATTTAGGTTAATATGGTGATTTTGCATTAGTGTGGCATTTGGCATTTAAATCGAAAAAGTTTGTTCCAAGACACTCATGGGATGGTACACATTACCTTTTTTTAAGTGTCTTGAAAGAAAAAGGGAAACGATGAACTAAACTAAAAAAGTAAAAAGGTTGCTATTTTTATATCTCTAATTTTGGAAAAAAACAACCAACCAAAAAAAAAAAAAAAAAAACACTTTATAAAAACCCTGTATCTGTGTGCATGTGTTTATCACATTGTGGGAATTAAAATATATATATGCATTTATTTGTGGACCTCCGTAGAGGGTGGTGGCATTTGTGTGAGTGTATGAGGCAATACACACATACACATGATGCCTAGCGGTGTGTTAACCTGTCCAGCTCTTTCATCGTCATCTTTTGCTGCACATCCACACTGTAATAATGGCAGGCTTGGCTCATAACATCACTGTGTGTTTTACAGGAGAACGTGGAGGGGCCCAACTGTGACCGCTGTAAACTGGGCTTTTACAACCTGCAGCGGGACAACCAGCGCGGCTGTGACAAGTGCTCCTGTATGGGTGTATCCAGCCAGTGCTCCGCCTCCACCTGGGCCTATCATAATGTAAGCCAATGACAGAACGAGGGGTGAAGAATACGTTGTACTTTGCATGTACAGAGTGGTGGTGCTCAAGAGGAGGAGATGGAAGTTGAGGAGACTGCGGTTCTGCTGCTGTAACCTGTTCCTGAAATAATGATAGACTGGGATTAGGCAGTAGGCTGGGATTAGGTGATATCTACTGGAGAATTTCTGTCATTTTTACAATTTAAAGGGATACTATGTAAGTTTAGGTGGAGGGTTTAAATAAAAAAAATCAAAAAATCAAAAAATCACAAAAAGTAAAAGGTTTTTGGGTTATGTAAGGTGAGCAAACTATATAACCAGGATTGGACCTTATAAACTTCCTATTGTGCCTCTAATGTGCCAATCAATTGACTTGTAGTCTATAAATATTCTGTTTCCTGGTACTATTACTTATGGAAACCTGACGACACCATTTAGCAGCAGTGACACCGGCTCTGCCATGACAAAACTGCCAGACAAGGGAAATTAGAGAGCTTTGTTTTGTGAGGCTTTTGCTGTCTCATCAATACAACTGTAGAAATGCTAGTGTGGCTGTGACTCCACTATCTCTAGCCTCATTCATATTTTAGCACGCTACACTAATATCAAACTACAGGAAGCCTTAACACTCAGCACTTGGCACACAAAACTTATGTTATAGTAATTATGCACCATTTGGTCTGGATGCATTAGCGTGAATTGGCAACTTCCAGACCAATTCCGTGTGTAAGCAATGCAATGAAACTGAAAAAAACATCTAGTTGGTGGGCAGATCAGTGAGTGAATTCTAGAGGTTCTGAGTTTGTATGCGTCCTCTGCAGGTTAAGGCACTGGCAACCCACGTTTAATTGTGATTGTAGTACCAAGTATTTTCTGATCAATGTGTATAATGCTGGTCCTCATCAAAAACAGACCTGGAGTTGTATTTTGTTTCATTCACACATGTTTACACACAAACCCTGCATATTTAGGATGAGTTCTTCTCTCAAACTAAAAACAGTCTGTTCCACCTTGTGATGTCATGTGGAGTGCCACTGTGCTTTTAAACTCCATACACTTTCACTAGAATCATTTGGTTGATTTCAGCCCTGGAATTGCCAAGCTCTACTGAACTAAACGTAAAAGGTAGCTGTTGACTTCACTACATGACATCACAAGGTGGAACAGAGGATTTTGAGCTTTGGAGATGCAGCCAGGCTAATAATAAATGATTACTCAAACATGTATGAATGGAACAAAACACAACTCTGGGCATGTTTTTGATGAGGTCACAACATTCTAACATGGCTTAAAGCTCACAAAAGTCAATTTTGTGTAATATAGGACCTTTAAAATTCTGATAAAATACTTTTAAATCTTGAAAAACAAAATTTGGGGGCCATAAAGAAAGCATCTAACAAAAACAAGGAAGGTGAAAGTAAAGGCATCAAAATCAAGTCTTGGTTACATAGAACAAGGACAAGCCCCCAAAACATGACAGGAGGAAGGAGAGGGGGAGTGAGGGAGTAAAAAAGAGGAAAGCATTTTGTGAGTGACAGGTGATGAGAAGAGGAGGGAGGAGGAGACGCTGACAGGACGACAGCTCCGATTTAGACTGCGATAGAGACTGGTGCGTATGTGTGCGTGTGTGTGAGGGGGGGAAAGGGGAAGCCAAGGTCAGGTTAATTGCAATGGTAAGATGTGTGTCTACTGCTGTGTTTTCTACACACACACACCCCTACACACGCACACGCACACACACACACACACACACACACACATAAGCAAGTGAAAAAAATCTTTGAGGAGTTAAGAGGAGGAAAAAAACATGACGCCTGTCAAGGTTGTGAGGGCTCGTGCTCGATGTGTGACATAGGTGTAAAAATCTTTGAATGTATTTTGATGATGCCTTGAGATAAAGTCACACCTGGTGAACACAAAAATATACCAAGCATAAGTGGTAAAGGATATGGTTATGGCCTTATATTGCGAAGGCTTTGGGAAAATGTAATGAAATACTTAAATAACATTCATCATTGGTGTAGTGTCTAGAGGTGCGCCAATTCAGATTTTTCATTTCCGACAGTTCAGCAAACTAGCTGAACTAATCCAAAGTAAATGTGTGGCTTGTAAAAATAAACTTCCTGATTGAATTCTATCCATATTTACAAGTCAAAACCGATGGGTTTGTGTCCTGACTGAGATACTGGAACTGTATCAGAAGATCCAGAAATTATACCTGATTTATTATGTTTCCCAGTACTGGTGCACCCCTAGACTATGCTTCTGACAGACATAAAAGACAAATACATTTCTGTTCATTTGAATATAAAAACATTTTAAATAGTGCAAAACAGTAACACATTTGGCCCTGTTTTGCAATTGAAAACATATAAGGACCACACTTGTAGTTAGATAAAAGCTCACTCACTTTCTGAAGTATTGTCAGCCTTGCCTTTCCAAAGTTCATAATTTTTGAATTTATGGACACAATGCTATTACTATTATGGGTTAGGGTTGGCTTAGGATTAGCTTCTGTATGTTCTCTTAACGCTTAATGTTGCTGCAAATTTGATTCAGTTTTTGACACAATAATATAACTATGTCAAAGTAAGATTTTAAATCACTCTCAAAAACATGGCACAGTTATAACTTGGTGAACTTATGTAGATTGAGAACCATATTGTGATTATTTTATCTTTCTCACGATTGATATTGTGATATTGCCAATTTTCTGTGTTTCATGATATAATATGATATGTCATAGAAATACTTACTACATACGCTGTTAGACACCTTGATAAAAGACCGACTATTCCAACAGTACCTGTATACTTTTTGGCCGAAGCAATAATGATATGTCAAAACAGCAGCCGCTCGGATCATGCAGCCATTTACACTAAACATGACAAGTGACTTAATTTGTGTTTCCTCAAGGACCAGTGATCTGCTGAAAGCTAATCTGACGCTTCATTTATTCAACAAGGTCAATTTGACACATGTAGCTGCTACTACTGCTGCTGCCTCTACTTGTCAGGAAGTCACGGCAGGATGAGGGAATGTGTGTGAGTAAAAAGTGCTATAGGGCTGTGATTAAGAAGCTAATGTCAAAATCACAATGGTGACGGGGACAGTATCCATAACTTTACATGTAGGTTTGTACTGGCTAAAAATAACTGCCATTATATCATTATTGGTGGTCATACTAACATTATAATATGCAGGTCCATGCATAAATGTATACGAGTTTGGATTCAGAATTTAGAGTTTGAACTTAAAATGAAACTAAACACTAAATCCACTTTTTTATGTCACATATACTATGTACATGGCATTTTTATAGCATTGTTTAATGTTCCTAGTTATATTTTGCCTTTTTTTTTAAAGTACATTTTCATCTTTCTTCAAAAAATCAAAAAAAACACCCAAAAAAATTAAAATCTTAATCTGAATGTGTGCTGTCTTCAGTGGCTTATGCAATTTTAAGTAGCTGGTAACATCACGCTGCTTCTCATACCTCCAGACCTCACCTTACCTTCTGCCAAGTTTTCTTTCTTTAGTTTTGATACTGCCCAAATTTGCAACTCTATTTGAAATATGGGTTTAGGTGTTTAGTCCTGTTTTAAGTTTATCATGCAGATATTTTTAAAAAATATCCCATTTTTCTAGCCATCACCACTGATTTAGTTCACTACAATTGCGCCCAGAAGATCAAATCAACACATTCAGGCTGGCACAGCGGTACAGGACGACGAAAAAAAAGGTCCTAGGTTTAATTCCCAATTTGAGTTTGTATGGTTTCACATACAGTTTGAGATGGTATGTTCTTTGGAGGTGGGCCTTACTTGCCAAATTAGATTCTGAGTTACCTCACTGGGAAATTCTCATTAAATAAAGGTTAAACCTTCTCTCTTTGACTCCCCTTTGGGTTCCGGTATGGAGGAACGTGCATGTGGTCCAGCACTTTCCTCTACACAGGGTAGACTATGTTTGCTGGGAGACAAACTTAAATAACAATTAATTAAAACAAACAAACAAACAAGCAAAACATAATTTCACAGCCACAGTGTTCAATATACTCTGATCTGATGCAACTTGCCATCTACCAGCAGTACAGGGAATTACCATAGTGCAAACAATAAAACTAGAAGCAACAATTAAACATGTTGATGTAAGCAAGCACCAGTAATGACGCAATTTGCTGCATGAAAAGCTTCCGTGATATGAGTCTGCAGATGATTTAAGTGGAGGGAACAATATTCTAACATGGTTAAAAAGATTTTTCATAATATGTGTTCTTGAATGTACGCGTCACTGTTTTGTGTTGCAGAAGTATTTGTTCTTCATGTGCTGTGTTCTTCTGTGTTCAGGAGAGCAGTCTGCTGGGGTGGCACCTGGTGGGGGACGGTGGTTCTACAGTGTGGTCCGTGCACAGAGACACTCCTCCTTATCTGAGTGTGAGGCATGTAGACGTGCTGCAGGACCTGGGCCCCGCCTACTACTGGAACGCGCCTGGACTCTTTCTTGGAAACAAGGTGAGGTCACATGATAAGCATGACTTCAGCTGTTTCTACTGGTGACCATAGTGGACTTCAGGTATTCATGTAAATATTTTGCATTTCTAAAGGCATTTCAAAAGCATGCCAATGTTTAAGTAACAATGAAATTCCAGTATGCGATATAAATCCTTAAGGCAGTAATGGAGCTCAACAGTCACCGCCCAGCCCTTGATTCTGGAAGTAAATTTCCCATCCATTCAGGGCTAATCAGCTCTGTAGTAACTAATGACCCCAAGACCTATAATTTATTTAAAATCTGTTTCAGAAACTTATAAATGGTTATTATTAAAACATTCACCGATCTTGCTAGGCTTTGTGGACTTAAAACAACGACATTATGGATATTAGTCAGTATGTAGCTGGTTTAGCCTCTGCGATACCTTTGAATTCGTATTACTTGAATTTTTTAAAGGTGTACTGGAAAATTAATATCACATTTATTTCTGGAACCAGAGCGGACGATCACTGTTGAGTTCATAAACTAAAGAAATGGGTTTTTGTCTGTTTTGTTTGACTTTTTCAATTGACAAAATATTGTATTAACCTTTGAATTCATTATAGTTTGTTAATGGATTGCCTTCATATGCTTGTCATGCTTGAGTTATGATTTAGTAATGTGAAGTAATGTGATACGGACAGTGTATATTTTGTACTTTTTGGTACGGTTCTGCGCTGGAGTCCCTAATGGCTGCAAAAACTCATCATTAACTGACTTCTCAAGGCCTGGGAGAGTGGAAAATGTGTAGTTTGTGTGGTGAGAAAAAACTAAATTATCAAGTTCAACAGGCGAAACACTGTTTACCCTGAGAGACATGGAGAGGAGGAAGAGGAGAGGAGCAAGGAAGGAGGAAAAAGAGAGGGAGGAAAGACAGGGGAGAGGAGGCAGAAAGAAAACAGAGAGAGGAAGAGAGAGAAGGCTGTGGGAAAAGAAAGAAAAGAGGGGTGGAAAGGGTGACAGAAGGGGAGCGGGGAAATAGAGAGGGAAGTATGGAGAAAAAGCGAAAGCAAGAGCGAGGGGAGTGAGACAGAAGACGAAAGAGAGGGGAGCCGGGGAAAAGAGAGAGGGAAGAGGAGGAAAAAGAGAGAGACAAGGGGGCAAGAGAGAAAAAGAGAGAGAGGGAGCGGGGAAAGTGAACAGGGAGGAGATGATGCGAGAGAAGGTAGGGGGATAGAAACAGTGCAGAGAGAAGGAGGGAGCGGGTAACGGATAGAAAGAGGGTTTTAGAAGGGAGGGAAGGATGAAGGAGAGCAGAAAAGTGACAGAGAGGAAAAGAGAGGAGGAAGGTGAGAGGGGAGAAAGAAAGGGTAGGGAGGAGGAAGAAGGGAGAGAGGAAAAGGGTAGGGAGGAGGAAAGAGGAAGGAGAGGCAGGGAGAGGAAAGGGTAGAGGAGAGGGAGGAGGAAGGAGTGACAGATGAGAAAGAGAGGGAAAAGGAAGGAGAGAAAGAGAGAGAGGACAAAAAGAGTGCACTGAAGGAGGAGACGCTTGAGGCTAGTGAAGAGAATGATTTAGGAACAGGGTGGTAGGAACAGGGGTGGTGAAAAATGGCTGACCCGGAGGAGAGGAGAGCTGTAGTGGGGTTCGGGGGCGATGGTTGTAGGGGAGGGGAGGGGGGACTCAGACACAGACCGGAGATGACATGCCAGCGCTGGGGGCCGGCCAGGCGCTAATGAAATTCAGTGCAGTACTAGATCCCTCCAAGACACAAAAACATGGGAGTCGGAGAAGAGTTCACAAACATGGATTGCAGCTATTTGCCAGTTGGAGAGAGTGATAAAAGTCTCGTCCCAGAATACACAGGCGCATTAGAGAGAGGCAGAGACAGAGGCAGAGAGGCCCCGGGGAGGTGTCCGAGCAACGGGGGGTGTCGTTGGCAGCGCCGGCAACAGCACAATCGTATCCCACGGACATATTTAAAAATCATAAACTGGATCTGCTGTGTGTATCTAATGGAAGACTGCGGCCTCACGCTGGTTTTGACTGTCATCATGCGTCGTGCACGGTGTAGTTTTTGTTATGTATTGGGAATATTAATGAGCACAGTATGTTTGAAATGTATGATCAGTGTACGATTATTTCTTCCTGTACACATTCCTAACAAACATAATATACTCTTGATATTTTTTGCCAGTATGAAACATTGTACTGGCATAGTGCGAACAATAATGGGGCGACAGTAGCTCAGTTGGTAAGGTTTTGTGTCCACTGATCCGAAGGCTGCCAGTCCAAATCCCACTCTTGACATAAACGTTGTTGGTAGAGCAGTGGAAATGTGTCATATTAAAAAAAAAATGTATTTACCATTTACTAATATCTCTTCAAAAAGGCAAAGAGCTGTAGCTATGGCTATCCACTACACTACTACACAAGGCAGCAGAGATACCAGAGCTGACCAATAATGCAATACTTCGTAGTGGTACTGTTTCCTTTGTGAAGTTGTAGTGTGGAGTCTACAATGAAGCGGTCCACTGAGTCTATGGATTTTCAACCTGCACATTTAAAGGCACACTATGTAACTTTTCTAGGTGGACGTTTCTACACAGAGGAATGCATTTTCTATCAAGACATGTATGAGCACATAAAATGAAATGTAATAAAATACAGAAAACTATGGAGCATTTAAGTCAAAAACAATAAAATATATGGAGACAAGCTGATGGCTGACTCTACCAGAAAAGTTACACAATTAACCTTTATTTTACATACATCTTAAATGCTAAATGCTTTTAACTACATCATAAATTACACAACTGAGCTTTCTACCTGTTATAACACTTCCCCCCTCATGACAAACACGCCTGAAGAGTTTTTAGATGTCCCTCCGGCATGTTTAAGTATTTTAGCAATCTCCCCCCACGCACTATTCAAACCTTATTATGGTGACCTAAAATAAAATTTCTGTCCAATGCTCAGTCCGCAAGGCTACTTCATCCCCACACGACAATAACATAATACAAAACTGAAACGCACAACAACTCGACAAACCTAATGTGATGTGCGGTAGTTTCATTAGCGATGTACGCCGATTGGGTTGTGATAGCATTCTGAAAGGGGAGTGACTTCTTAGTGCTGCGAGCAAATGGAGGGGGACATAGAGCAACAAAAACGAAAGCGAAACTTATGAAACATGTTAATACACAGTTATCGACTTCTCAAAACAATAAAAGGTAAACATGGTGATTTAAATATGTTATGTGTTTAGCTGTTTAATACCCTTGGATGTAAAATAACCTCTCTCTAATAACGTCACACTCACTCACAAATCACAAACTGATTTGCTCATTCATTCCAATGCACTTTGTTTCTCTTCTAACCCCACACACCATAGTTGTCGCTCGCGGTCTCTCCCATCATGCCGTATAAGTCCGATAATGATGTGTTTTTGTAGGCATTAGGCACAGTAGAGCAGAACACCCCAAACGCCTGGGAAACACGGGAGGGGAACCAAACAAATTACCAGTGTGCATGCGAGCAGTGGTGCGCAGTGTATATGAAAAAGCATTGGCCCAGGCTCTAGATCCAAGATGGCTCCTA
>JAIEZT010001110.1:0-21583 GCA_019594935.1 Periophthalmus modestus | reverse complement strand
GTCTGCTGTGGAGACGAGACTGGGACCTGCTCCCAAATACAGCTGGGGTCGGCCATTTTGTTCAGAACTCGTACCATAAAGAAGTATAAGACTCAACAATACTCTAAGGGATTCTAAGGTTCACTTCAGTCACAGTGTTTGGGACGTAGATGTCCTGAGAAGTGGGTACAGGAAAAGTTATGTCGCACTGTTCTATATATTGAGTGCCCAGTGACTTCATCACGAAATTACTCATAGTCAGCAAGTTCCAAAGTATCCAAAAAAAATTATGAACAAAAGGAGGAGGACAAAAAAAAAAAAAAAGTCAATAATAGTCAGGTTTGTGGAGATGCAATGCCCGTGCCACAGGAAGGGATAGATATTTTTTCACAAATTGTTGCAATACAATTCTGACTTTTACTTTAGTCCAATGTTGGGAAAAAAAACACAAAAAACACTTAGTGTGTGCTTAAACTGATAGAGGCTTACTGTGTGGGTGTCAACTGTGTGGGTGTAAATCTTGATTTGTAATTTGAAGTGTGGGATAATTGGAAGGCGGAAACACATTAAGACCTGTACCTGATTCAGGGACAAAAGTGTCCCTCCTCTCTGTCCTGTCGTATCACAGCAGCCTCCAGGGGGCAGCCAGGTGAACTCAAAACAGGAAAGTGCTTGAAAGACTCTCTCTTACTCTGCTGTGTTGTTTCAGTTGGTGATGAGATGGGATATTCCCTCGAAGTGTTTCCTCTAAAGCGTTCTTCTACCATATTTAGAGTAAAATGGCTGTTGCATTGTTGTAAAAGGTCTGTAGCATTTCTGTCTGGCTAGTATACCTATCTCCATCCATGGATACAGAAAATCAAAATCACACAGTCCAATAGTCCTTAACTTAGTCCTTTGAACAGCACAAGCTTGCATTTCTAAAATGTTGGTCAAAAAAAATAAAAAAAAAAACAAAAACAAATGCTCAGTGTGCCACTTTAAAGGTATAGCATATACTTTTCTGGATGACAGAATTAGAAAGTTAAAATAATACTTCTTCTCCACGGAGATAGATAACTTGAATGTCATACTGTAGAACATTCCAAATATTTATTCCCCTTTTTAATACTATGTGAATTTGCAAATGCATTTTTTACTACAGGAATTTCTTGTCTTGGGGCAGTAACCAGGCATAAAACTTTTGGCACTCATCATTTTACATTACATATTAATGAACATCAGCCTAGTTTGACAACAATCCCCATTTGTTGTTGTTGAGACTTTCACACTGCACAAAAGATAAAAAAAAATAAAAAAAAATAAATAAATAATAATATATTATGGGTTCACAGTAACTGAAGCTGGCTTGTTTCTTTGATGGTGTGTGTGACTGTTGTGGGCCAAACAGAGGAGCTTGTTGAGGAGGTGAGATTTCCACGAGGATGTCGAGTAACCCAGCGCTGATGTCTGTCTCGGGCTAATTGGGAGAAATCGCTTCCACAAAATTTTATTGGTACTTTACTTGTCTAGAAGAATTCCACCAGAACACAGTGTTTCATTCAGTTAACAAAATATAAATATATATTTGAAACATGCATAATGACAAAATGCTTAGTTGCAAATATGTTAAAGATGCACTGGTGTAACTTTTACTGGTAGGGAGTTTGGCCATTCTCTTGTCTCCATGGAAATGCTATTGCTTTTCATGGTAGTCTGTAACCTTATATATCTTGCTTTTTTTTTTCTTTTTAAGCTTCTTACCATAAAGGGACATAGCTAACCTGCTCGCCATCACATTCCAAATAGGAAGTGAGCCTAGGGCACAAAAGTGGTTCCATCAAGTGTGTTCCAATTCCTTTCTATTGAAAAATGCTGGCCCCTTGTAGGCATGATTTTTTCATGATATAAACATGGTCAAAATCATACTCTGAATATATGTTTGTCTGTGTGTGTTCTCACGTGGCATGTGTACTCTGAAACTTAAGATTAGCTAATACCTGTTTGTTGCAGTGCGAACATGTGCAGTTTGCAGCAGCTCCTAGCTAACTCAGCAAGTGACTTTGTATGTGTTTTCCATACACTAAACGCAGATAAGAGGTCTCTATATAGAGTCATTGTAGAGATGTAAGACCAAGGAGAAAGTAAACGGAAAACTTGACTTCCATGATGCCTGAATATAAACGACAATGATGATGAAAATGCCTAAGCCTTCCGTTCTTGTTTTTGCCAGTCCTTTTCTCGAAGCTCACACCCCACTCTCTCTGTAACTGCTCTGTCAATGCCAGTCATCATTACAGACCCTAAAATGTTAACCAGTTCTGCCTAATCCTGGGGTTTTTATTGGTCATATGTGCCAATAAAATTAAACTGCTATCTTTGATTGACTTCATTTGGCTGGGGCCCCGACACAATAGGAGGCATAACACTCCTCAGTCTATTATACAGTCTATGATTCTTGTTGTGTATGGACTTCCTCTCCCCAGATCGACCTGTAACGTGGCCGTGTTGGTGGTCTCCTGCTTGTCTCCTATGGAGATAAGTCTAATAGCATATGTTTATGTTAAAAACAGAAATAGCTTAAGTGTGTTGTTTGTCCTTGGTCTGAAGGTTGGCAGTTCCAAATCCCGCTCTCAACATACTTAAAACCAACACCCCTCGACACTAGTGCGTGTGGGTGGAGTGAGGAGTCTTTGATATGAAGTGCTCTGAGTGGCTTGAAGGTATGATAGTGCTATACAAAAGTGACCCATTAATAACCATTTTAAAGATTCCAGGAAAAGCAAAGGAAAGAATCTGACTTTGATACCTTAAAATTGCAATTTTGTCAATATATATCTGTATTGATCTTTTGAACACGCTGTACTGTAACCTGCTGGGGTTGGTGAGTTAAAGGGGTCTTCCTCAATTTTAAGTCATCTTGGAATTTTGGGGAGAGGATTTTCAAATTACAGAGAAAAGTGCAATGCTATGTTGTCTATTTGCAGAGGTGGGACAGTACGCAACTTACATTTTTGAAGACATTGCAACATTTCTAGCAGTTACTCTTTATTCCTACCTTTAGTAATACGTTTATTGAAGTAACAGTACTCTTACTGGAGCAAAGTTGTGCTTAGCTCCTCCCACTGTGAGTAAGTCTACAAGTGACAAGTTTTAAGTTGATATAATATGAAATAATTTGAACATTTGTGTCTCTTGCAGCTTCTCCTTCAGATATAATTTAGTTTGGGAAATTTTTGTGTCCAGCTTAAAAAAAAATACAAAAAAAAAACGGACAGATGTGCATTGTTTCATGATTTGTCTTTCTATTTACATTAACTTTCATTTACAAATCAGATATGACATCCTGACTTGTTCTTTAAGGTACTCTTACTTGAGAAGTAGTTTTTATAACTTTTACTCTTACTTGAATAGTAGTTTTTATACCTTTTACTCTTACTGAATAGTAGTTTTTATACCTTTTTACTCTTACTTAAGTTGTAGTTTTTATACCTTTTTACTAGTACTTGAGTAGTAGTTTTTTCCGCACTACCTTTTTATTTTCTACTTAAGTTGTAGTTTTTATACCTTTTTTATTCTTACTTTGCATAGTAGGTTTTATACTTTTTACTCTTGAGTAAAAATTTTTGGCTTCTCTACCATCTGTGTGTATTTGCCAGTACTTTCTTTCAAGTTTATTCCTGCTAAAATGAGTTTTTTGAGTATATGTTCTCAAATATAAAGCTTTTAGAACAGTTAACGGAGCTTGGGGGTTACATGTTTGATCGGGGCAGTGTAGGTTTTCTTCTGGTTTTCCCTGACTCCAAAATACTCAACACTTTATGTTAAAGGACACGCATTATGCATTATTTGTTATGTTATTGGCCTTTAAACATCCAAATCCACTTACTTATTCAGTGCATTTTCAAACACAAACAGTTCCCAAGTGCTGCAAAGAGTCTATAAAAGTACCCACGACAAAAGGTATAACTGCTAAAACTTTAATCTCTCTGTCTCTCTCTCTCTATAAATAAAAGCAAAACCGTGAAGCAATAAAATCACCATAAGTAAAATAAATAATAATAAAAAAAAAGCAGAGACTTAAGACTGGACCTTAAGATGAGAACTTAAAATAATCCACTGTGAGGGCTGCTTTAAAAGGGCCCATGTTACGCTATTTTCTATTTGATATAAGGTTGTTTCCTCATCAAAACCCCCCCCCACATACTGGGAGTTGTGTTTTGTTTCATTCACAAAGTTTAACACACAAATCCTGCATATTTTAAAAATACTCTGTTCAGAAAATACTGGATAATACAGTAATACAGGACGTGATCCACTGTGTTTTATACCTTCACTAGAATCATTTGGATAATTTCAGCCCTGGAAATTGCCAATCTCTATAAACAGAAGATAGTCGTTAACTTGAAAACCACCGTTCATGACATCACAAGGTGGAACAAAAGCATTTTGAGCTTTGGAGATGCAGACAGCTTAATAATGCAGGGTTACTCAAACATGTGTGAATGAAACAAAACACAAATCCAGGTGAGTTTTTGTTGTTTATTTAAACAGCATGCTAACATGGCGTAAAGCTCAAAAGTATAAATTCGGGACCTTTAAACACAAACAAGTAACTTTGCTTTGGCATCTCATGTTTTAGAACTAACTAAAACGTTATTATTATCTCTAACATGGCTCACACCAGATTAGTATGTGCAGCACTCTGAACTGAGTTCTACACATCAGTGGCTGAAACCCAATAGAAAAAACTTGGGAAACGTCATGAAGATTATTTGATTATTGTGATTAGTAACAGCATTATAACAGCAAAACAAGACGAAAATCTAACTTTGTTACATCCAGTGTGAGAGAAAAGCACAGACATCTTCAATTTCCACAAATGCACAACGCCCTTCTGCACATTTTCTTTAAAACAGTTATGGTTTGTTTTTTTCTGAGTTTGTTTGGGCACTTCTGAGTGAAAACTGAGTGTTTCTGAGTGCTCACAGGGAGAGAGGACCTCGTAAAAAGCTTAATGAAACAAGAGTGGTGAATACAACTCAGGTATGTTTTTTGAATAGTGGAAAACACATTTTGTATATGTGTCCTTCAAAATGACTTGAAAACTAAAATCAGTTCCAATCTGATATGTGAGTGTTTGATGAAATCTCACCACCAGCTCAGAGGAGAGCAAACTACTCCAATCACAGATGGGAGGGTCCACATGGGGTTGTAATAAAGAAAAACAAAAAAAACAAACAAAAACAAAACAATGTATTCTCACTTGTGCCAATGCATACTGCTGGTATTGGGCAAGATATCCAGCATGCATTATCTGGAATCTGAATTCTCAAAATAATCACATATAGAGCAGTGGGCAGTGATGGGGGATAGGTGAAAACAGCAATTTTCTGAGCATTCAAGCCTCAGGCAGGCAAATATAGATTCTTCAGACATGAATGGATGAGTCAAAATGCAAAACTCTGAGTTGACGTTTATAGTGAGGGAACATGTTATAACAAGGTCATGAATGTTGTTTTTTACTTGATGGTGCATTTCCATTCTAAATGTATTTATCTGACCAACACACAATGTTACACTCACACCTTAACATCAGACAGCCTCTCATTCACATGGGCTCTGAACAGCAACAGCTCAATCTGCAATCTGAATCATTCATACTGACACAAACATGCTGTAATATGATTTAATTTTAATGTGTACAACTCATGAACTGCCTGAATTTGAAGAGACTTTTTCACGTCAATACATCACACAATTAACAATATTTAGGACAGACACTGAAGTTGTTAAATAAGAATTATTTATGTCAGACTCTTTATGACCAACACATGCTCCCCTCATAGTTAGTGTTACATATGTAAAACATGTCTATATTCTATTCATGAGTCTTAGCATGTAGACATCACATTAAATTATTGTGTGGTAAAGAAAGTACATTACCAACAACATGCCAGTATTGTGTACAGCAGGAAGGGCATCTGATGAAAATCTGAATAACACATCGTCAAGGCCTGGTATTTTCACTTTGCATAATGTGTATGGAAATCAGGCACAGGTTTTTTAAACCGTACAAACTTCTTGTACCAGCACATATAACAGAGCAAGGATCAGAGTGATGCAGTTTAAAATAAGGACTTAAAATGAACAACTGTTCTCAGAAGCTCTCATATGATGACGTATAGACTTTACAAACATGGATAAAGCCCACCACATTGTGGGACATCATCAGGTGTGAAACAAAACGTGTCAAGATCTTTAGGAGACAGACAGAATAAGTTGTTTAGCATGAAGAAACATTATGGGTAGAGTCTCCAACTATCAGCCAGGAGGATCACAAGTTCAGTGTTGGTGAATGTGGAATGGCATCTGAACTATAAATTTGCATCACAGATTTGTTGTAGCAACTGGCCACTGTGGAACAGGAAGCGGATGGCTGCTAAAAAAAATAATCAATAGTTTAAACTACTAACTCTCCACTTACAACCACATTTCAAATAGAACTGTGAACTGGGTAGTACCTGGAGGACTAAAGGGGGAGAGTGAGGAGGCCGAGAGGGCGGGGGTGCTGAGGTTATGAGGAACAGTGTTGTTGGGTTAACAAGTATCCACACTTCACAACTCCGTCTCTACAGCCAGGTGTAAATCAGTCCTGACTCCTGTGTGATGTTACATAGTACTTGATATGCAGTGGCAACTGAAATGCAGCAGTTTTTTAACTGGTTTTGACAAGAACGTTACATATTTAAATAAATAAACTTAGATAATGCTATGAGAGACATTGTTTCATGTCTGCTATGTAGTTATAATCTATTAATCAGTGCATCATTATGTTTAAAATCTGGACATTTTTAAACTGGCATTAGAAACACTGCAGTGCAAAATGGGAGCAGTGACATCGCCTTAAATGTCACCCACAAAAGAGCTGCACAGTTTCCCCCACACGCTATGGATAGCTTTCATTTTATACCAAAATGACTACGCAAAAATAAAATGGAGAACAAAGTCAGTACAAAGCAGAGGGTTGTTTGTACCAGTGGAGGCGAAAAATGGGGGTAGGTCGTCTTGAATACAGGAAAATAAAGATTGCTGCGCAAACATTGCTTGAATCACTTGCTGAATACTACTTCAAGAGAGTAAAATGAGAAGGGAAAACAATTATAACATTTTTAAACAATCTAAAATGTACGTTTTGCATAATAGGGCAAACACTTTAAACACCATATACACAGTTAATGCAGAAAAACCAAAAACCGATTCTCTGTTGTTTTTGTATATCTCTTGGTAGTAGTGACTCTGCACCTCGTCCATATAGCTTCTCTCTGTAGTCCGTATACGAGTACAGTCTGGTGCATTTTGTTGCGGAGGACTAATGAGAGAAGATTTGCGCGGCGGCCTTTCATGTATCGCTCCATTTCTGACGGGGCAAGCGAAGCGGCGCCATGGCGACGGAGGCGGGATGATCCGTCACCGCGCGGCGTCGGCTCTGGGCCCCAGCAGCTTTCAAAATGACCTCGGCTAAATCATCTACGCCCCGTTAATTATTTTCCTTTCAACCGCAAAACTCAAACGGCGTCTCATTCATTTAGACGGGCGAGCGTTGGAGCCACACATTTGGGTGCCACGGAACTGCCAACTGGAGCGCTTCAAATGCTTCTCCCTCCTCAGGTCCAAACGGGAATGACAGATTTTTCATGTGTTTAAAGTGGTCTCTGAGTGTTCGAGTTAATGCCTGGTACTCGCGAAGAACTCGGCGAAGTTGCTGAGGGCCATCCGTTGGTTTTGTGTTACCACAATTCAACAGTACAATTAAGGATGGTGCAGGTTTTGTATCTTTAAGGCCAGACACTGTAGATAAATGGGGGAAAAAGGAACATAAAACTGTGAAAGAGGGGTGTCCCCGAATTATGCAATATTGATTTTTGGGCGTTTCTACCATGTTATAACTTGGGCAGTCTAGTAGGTTAGGAGTGTCTTTGTGGGATTGTGCATTTGTGTTGTGATGTCATTCTGACAGGGGGTGTGACTTAATAAGGGAGAGCCAAAGGGATAGGTGGAGTCAGAACATCCAAAAAATGAAAGTTGAATCGAAACTAGTTTTAAACACGATAATGCATAATTTTCACCGCCAAATTTGGCATTTTCGAAACATTAAAAGGTAACATAGTGATCTCTTTCAATGTAGAGCTATATCACATTTGGATTGTTTTTCTGTAGTTTACCTGCATAAGTTGTAAGACCAAAATAAAATGAATCCATGCACATTTTTTTACAGACATATAGCTCCACAAAAACTGGAAAAAAGTCAGGTTTTGAATTTCTCGCTTCATTTTAATCAGGTAAATTAGATCTTATTTAGTTGTTTAATGAAAAAAAAAACAAAAAAGGTGTGCCTGAAAATGATTTGCCTATTTTTTAAAAACAGTGACTAATCAGGTTTACAATTCAAATTTAAAAAAAAAAATGCTTCTCGTTACAACAATCAAAATCTGTTTTAAGTTACAAATGTGTAAAGTTGGTGTAGTTCAGTGCTATTTTAAGAGTGATGAGTGCGTAAGGGCCGATGGAGGAAAACAAAAAAAAAAAAAAAAAACTTTACAGCCTGTGTCTGAGTTACATGTCCATTGAAAGTTATGGAGACAAGTGGTGAGTAGACAGAATAAAACATATTTGGGTGAGAAGAGGTCAGTTTTGTTGTTTGTTAAGAGAGCAAACTGACCTGTTTGTGCTCAACTTTTCCATGTATTTGAGCAAATTTGTCTTGTCGAATAATAGATATATGGTACTCAAGCTCTTGAGGTTCAAATATGTCCGTGTTTGTTCGATCCATCAGAAAGCGCACAGTTAGCATGCCTATAGTTGTTGTTAGCTTTACCAGAATGCAAAATCCGCAGTGGTCTCTGAGAGTGGTAAAACGCGACGTTATAAATCCATCTTCACAATAATTAGGATGCTCAAAAATGCATAAGGTACGCAAGTAATGGACTTGGACCACTGCAAACCGTTTAAATGGAACTAGCCGGGGTTTTTTTTTTTACATTTTAAACATCTATTAATCTATTTAAATATGCAAAATATAACTTCTTAGTCAGAACAATAGATCCATCCTGCTGTGAATGTTTAACGGCATTACAAATTATGTGATGTATGGTGACTGCCATCTAGCAAAGGCTTAACATTGTCAGCATCTATGGAAACGTAAACCAGTTCGCTGTAATAATTAAAGTCGTGATGTCATATGGACTGTGCCAGCAAAGGCAACGATACATCTCCATGGAGACGAGCACAGTTGGCACACCAAAGATTTATTTTTACATGGCTACGGTCTTATTATTAAGACTATGTCAAGCACTCATATAATATTTAAACAAATTCTCGCTTAGATGTATCGTCGAATCGACACCAATGCACATTTGAAAACATTCGATACACTTTGACAGCATGTCATCAACATCCCCTGGGGTTGTGATGCTAACTGTAAGCAATGCTCTATCTAAGGCTGGTTCAGACTTTACATCTAAGCCTTTGTTTTACCACAATTATGATCGAAAAGTACTGGCTAGTTGAAAACTACAACAGGTGAGCTGATTTGTACTGTTAAACAAGTCTCTCTTACATAACATAACCAGCTCAAGCTAGTTAGTAAGCATTAGCTCACAGTTTTTCAGTTAGTCACTCTGACCTTTATGAATATCAAAACACCTAACCGGGACACAAACGCTCTTCATTGATCACAAGGCTCCCCCAAAAAGTGTTTGTTTAAACTATTTTGTGTTTTTTCTGAGTGTTTCAGGACCATCTTAAAACTTCTTTGACACGTATAATTACACTATTTCTAACATGGGAGTCCTTCCTGGTTCTTGAAGTGCTTGTCTACATCTGCACAGTGAATGTTACAGTTGTTCAGTGGAGATGGAGGATGAGGCGGTGCTCCTTGGTCCTGCACGGGAGGAGATAGAGGGAAGCATAAGAGCAGTCACACGCAGCCCAGAAGGGGGGGTCCCCAGGCTACAATGAGGAGAAGAGCAGCAGTTTATACACCGAGCAAAGAGCTGGAACAATAAGTATCATTATTTATACTTTTAATTGAGTAAAAATTTCAAAAACTATTTAATAAAAAAAAAGTTAGCCCAGAAGTGGGTATAATTTACTCAGGTTACATTGAGGACATTTAAAGAAAGAAACTTCTAAGAGCAGTTTTTTGGTTCTACTTGAGTAAACAATTTGTTAAAGTAAAACAGTACTTTGTTGGAAGGAGGTGCTCCGGGCATGTCCCACGGGGAGGAGGGCCACGGGAAGACTCCAGGACAAGCTGGAGGGACTATGTCTCTCAGCTGGTCGGGGAACACCTGGGGCTTGAGCTGGAGGATGTGTCGGGGTGAGGGAACTCTCGGAAATCCCTGCTCTGACTGCTACTCCTATGCGACCTGCCCACGGATAAGTGGAAGAAAATGGATGGGTGAAGGGATGTTGCTCGTGCTCCCTCCTTTAGTGTAATTTGTTGTGGTATCATTGGAACAATTCTATCTTTTTGGCATTATTTCATGTAGATGATACGTCGTTTCCCCAAATACTTTTTCACTCTTACTTAAGTAATTTCTTAGACCATCTACTTTGTACTTTTACTGAGATAACACTACCAAATCTTCAAATTGTCTTTTTCCAACTGAACTGTTGCTGACCGTAATACAATACCAGTTGTGTCCTTGGGTAATGCGCTGTACCAGCTGTATCCTTTGTGGAGTATGTAGATTGACTCTATGAACCACAACATTAGTTCCTTGTTGTAAATAATGCATAATGTAAACTTGTCTTTGGCACATTCCCTCATGTGATTTAGGAGAAAGGACGCCACCGTGACAGTGGGTCACAATTGTTTATCACTCTAGAAAATAGGTTGTAGGGATTAAACTCAAACTGAACAGGCAGCTGGCACTACAAAGTTCAAGCAAGCAAAATAAGAGCGTTGTAGCACATGATAGGGCATGCGTGGTTACAATAAAAAATAAGATGGTCTGCTGGGTCAATGGGTCGTGGTTATAGCTAGTGATAGCAAAGAAGCAGTCAATATTCACTATAGCAGTAGGCAGACGAGAGGAAACATTGTACTCAATGTGCTCACTGCTTCTGAATAACATTACTCAGGTAAAAGTACAAAAGTAGTGATCCAAGAAAGTGTTTAAAAAAAAAAGGAGGATTTGAGGAAACTAGCTACTTATGTAAGTTGTGTCTTTCTTGTATAGTCTGAGGTTAAATGGAGTTGAAAGACAAGGAGGTATTATTACTTCTATGCGGTATTAAGGGTTAACAGATCATATTTAGATACCATCGTTTCATAGCAAAAGACAAAGTTTAAATCTGTCAATTGGAACATCGTTTTAAGGTTGAAGACGTTTCGCTATCCGCAAGCCACTTCTGTGCCACTGACAACCTTGTGCATAATACAGGTAGGTGTATTTGACTTTTTGCAGTTATTAGGTATTGTAATGTATTGGCCAAGTTTCGTATATTTTGATAATGTTGGTGTTTGATGTGTACTGTAGAGGGCACTTTAGAGGCCACTTAGCCATGTGGTAATTATTCAATTCACTTTCTTTTATTGTCAAATGTGCATATAAATACAAGATGACTAGCACCTGATGAAATTCTGTTCTCTCCCACTCAGTGCCAACAATTAAATGTGCCAAAAAGATTAACTAAAAAGAATACCCTAAATAAACAAAAAAAAAAATTTCAAAACAAGAAAAAAGAAGAACATGTGCAAACCACAAAGAGAAATGTGCTGCAAACCACAACAAAAGGAAAGGGTGCAACCACATTGGTCATTAGCATCAACAAAACCAAAAACAGAAAATATACAGTGTAAACAGCCTGGAGATTGGGGTAAAGTGAGGTAGTGTGAATAGCTCAGCTCTATTAACTGAAGATAGCGGCTGGGATGAGCAGCGAAACGTCTTCACTGCCGACAACGATTTGCTCCGTGTTGACAGATTTTAAACATTGCGTCGAAAAAACTGAGGATTCACAGCAGACGACATCACCATGTTCGCACTAATTGGTTTTTGAATTGCTATATTTGCCGAAAGCAACGTCTATTACACTTGTCTTCATGGTAATGAAAGGGTCGGTTATCGCTTTTGAGTCCCACTCCCCATCGCTTCCCTCACGAGGACCATAGTGGTAAGGGTAAAGAGGGTGTCTAGAAGAAGGGGCCCAGAAGAGATCTCTCCGATTTACTTAAAACATGCCACATAGTAATGAACATCCTAAAAACCTCTTCAGGCATGTTGGAGGCCGGGAACAAGATAAATTTGCTTAAAAGTCAATTTTACACAAATAAACTCTTGCAACCAACAGAAAAACTACAGAAACCATGTGTGGAATTCCCAGCTATATAAAGTGCACTACGCAACCTTTTGTCCTTGCCTCCATGGAGATGCTTTGCCTTTCGTATGTTATATCTAGATATATGTCCATGGAGACTCGAAGGTGCACCGAGACGTACCCAAGCTAGCATAAGTCACCATCTGTGGACACTGCTGGAGAACACGACCAGCTGCATGCACAGTAAGAAGGTATTATTTTTTGCGAGAAAGAAAACACATGTTCATCTGACTTAAGCTTAGATAAGTGGATGCCGTTTAGGTAGAATGGATGCAAGTTTGTACGATATAGTTAAGGGAGATTTAAAACATAACTCCACCCACCCCCACAGTTCAAATAGAGATGCAAAACTGCCACAGTGAAGAGGTGCAGGGGCGCGGGAGGGATGGGACAGGATGAGACTGTGTCTGGTCAGGTATTCAACACTTTCAGACTCCACCCCCGCCGCCAGGGGCTTTGTAATCCAAAAAATATACGGACTGTAATCGGTGGTAGTCTTGTGTAATGTCAACATTAGTACTGAAAACCATATAGACAAATGGCAGCACCCTCGCTCTGGAAGTGCATCATGGTTCTCGCAAGTAACAATGCATGTTCAGATTCCTCATTAAAGTTTTGGGAAAATAAAATCTAAATATAGCTGAATAAAAGCAATCGTGAGGCTCATCAGGCAAACTAATATCAATAGAAATGTTTTAATACGCATTACCGCGTGTACTTTATAAAGTTTAAGTGTATTTGTTTAAATAAAATTACAAAGGTGCTTGAGGCTTACTTAGTTACACTGTAGTTGTCATTAGCTGCATCAGACTGTCGTGACGTGCCTTTCAAAAAATTGTACTTTTTTCTTTTTTTTTTTTTTTTCAGAAAGCGCCATAGCCCATTTTCTTTTTTGTTCGGAAAAATTTATGGGAATGATTTTACTTTCACCAAACAATAGGATGGTGGAAATGGTAGCAGAGTGCAAGCTCCACACTATTAGAAACACATTTAATCGCAAACCACATGATTTAGAGTTTGGTATTCGATTTTCGTGGACCAAACACATAACATCTCCATGAAAGCACAGAGAAACGGTGATGTCCCAAATGTTTACCTTTTCTGGTTGACTCGATGCATCCTCCCATGAACAAAGGCTTTTGAAGGAAGGACCCAGAACAGAGCTTGAGCGTTACTGAACGTCCTGCTCGGTGTGACAGGCTCATCCACACCACCCACCCTGATGTGAAGACTTACACCAAGCCCAGCCCCCTGCAGATGGGCGCCACTGCAGCGATGATTTGTTTTTTTCCCCCCCCTCAATATGTGGAGGTCCAGCCAGGCTTTTTCACATCATTACACTCCCCGACGCTGTTGTCAAAGGAGGGGGGCCGGCAGTGGGTGTGTGCAAGAGTTTGCCGGTAAGCGGTAGGGATTGGCACTTGAATGCTCGGAAGGGGTAGGATTTTAGCTGGGACAGTGATCAAGAGAAGAGGGGAGACCGGCTGTAGATGGAGTGTGACCATACAGTGTGGTTCGAGTGGAAGCTGGCGTCGGCAGGTGTGAATGCTGCACTCCTCTGGGAGACAGGAAACGTTACAGAAGGAGTGCCAGTTAAAACATTACGTAAAGGGGACATATAATGTAAATTGATTGTGTTGTGGAACTTTCAAAAGTGGGACTAAAACACTAAACTAACTCCTATCACAACCATATGTCAAATAGAGCTGCTAAAGTGGGCAGTAGTACCTAGAGGACTAGGAGAGGACAGTGAAGTGGAAAGAAGGGCAGGGTCTGGGAGTATATACGAACATGTGACCGCCTGGGCTAACCCAGGACATAGGCCAAAACTACCACCGCCCAGGCCATTTACCCGGGCCCATTTGGGCTTTTAATCGGCGCGCTCCACCTCCATCCCCCCCCCCCCTTCGAACGTTGATCAAATATATTGAAATAGGATAAGGGTCAAACCTTGTTCAAAAAAGATTTTTTCAGCAGGTGTTTATTTAACTGCATGTAATAAAATTAAATGATTAATTTAATTTAATGCATTTGGCAACCCACACACTTTGTACAATGAGCTTGGCCACATATTGACAGGCCAAAATCTTCTAATGACATACACCAAATAGATAGGTGGCCTGGTACCTCTAGTCAAATTTAGAACCATTGTGGCAAAATGTGTCAAGTTTGCCCACCCCTGAGTTCCTAACGAGTAACCAAACTTCAAACGCTCATGCCGCCTGCAGCCAGGTTTGTAAACAGGAAAAACAGATCTTTGTAATCAGGGCATTCATGAGTGATGTACCATCCAATACTTGCACAAGGCCACGAGATTGAAGCCACAACTGAGATTTCGATGTTTTTTGAACGGAACCACGGTAATGTATCTAGTTTGGACAACACAAATGCAAAAACACGGACTAGCGAAGAATTCGACCGATGCTATAACCTTATACATAACGTTACCCAGTACTATACACGTTCATGTGTGGACAAAAAGTGGAGCTTGGTGTTTTTTGTTTCCCAACTTTAAGCACTATTATATCATGTGTCCCTTTCATCATTTAAAATGGAATACCTTCATTAATGTTCACACTTCTCAAAGTGGCCATACTACAAGAGAAGATCCGTCCAATCTTCTTCCGGCTTATCCCTAGACGTTCCCAGGCGCCCGAGAGACAGTCCCAACGAGATGTGTTCCTGGGTTATTCCTCCGATGGTCTCCTTCTGGTGGTGCACATGCCCGAAACAACTCACCCAGGGAGGCGGTCAGGGAGGGCATCTGAAAATGTGCTGCCTGAGACACCTCAGGTGGTTCTCTCTCAAGGTGACGGAAGCAGAGGGCTCTACCTTCAAGGCTTCTCTCCATGTGACTGGAGCTCCCTCACCTACCACTAGAGCGCGCGCCAGCAGAACCCATATGACGGGCAACTCAGTTTGACCGGACTGGATGCGGCGATTTGGTTGATTCGATTCAGTTCTGCCACAATGATTATAACCATCGCGTCGAGGAATGGGAAAGCCATTATTTGCCCTTTCAGACTCCAGCCCTCCACTTCGTCCACCTCCACTTAACAGTCCGATGTACGCGAGAGTTCATCACTGCAGATTGCTGTGCACCGATCCTGCCCGTGTCCACTCTCAAGCTCCATCCTTCCCCTCACTAGTGAAGACTTAAGACCCAGCGAGTACTGGGGGAAGACCAAAGATTCCACAGACAGATTATCAAACCCGGTATGTAATCAAAACTTGAAAATAGAAAACGATACCATGGCCAAAATGCTGCAAAGAGGATGAGGAGACCACGGAGCACCAGCACACCAAAGGCCATGCTAGTCAAAATTATCCCACATGACATAGAGGAGGTGTTCTTCAAAGAGAACCATACTGGATTCACACACTCCCTCAACTACCCCGACCTCAGCGAGGAGATAGATTTTTTACTTGATGCGGTTGCTTAATGTAAAGGTCTTCAGTAGTTTGTAAACGATTCTCCACACTGGGAGCTGGCATGATCCATGTTGTCTTACATCCAATATGAGCTGTTGTTGCTTTATACTCCTCTGTTTTTATCATATTTTGTTCTTTCTGGTTATATGCTGTCAGTGTCCCAATGCACGATGATATAATATTTGGAGCTCTTTGGATATTGTGATGTTCTTCTTTTTTTTTTTTTTTTTTTTTTTGTGATCATGTGATCAATCAGATTACCTATTTAAAAAAGGGGTAACTTCACCCCTGATGAAGACGTTTTCCTAGTCAAAACACGTTGGAGTTCTCTCATATTAAATAATTCTAGCACGACTAACAGCACAGAGGCGAAACAGCACAAGAATCTTTCGTATAACAAAAAACTATGCCTGGGATCCAAAATAACACTTCTTCAATTCCGCACTGGG
Source organism: Periophthalmus modestus (assembly GCA_019594935.1). Classification (NCBI taxonomy): domain Eukaryota; kingdom Metazoa; phylum Chordata; class Actinopteri; order Gobiiformes; family Gobiidae; genus Periophthalmus; species Periophthalmus modestus. The sequence goes on along the minus strand of JAIEZT010001110.1, from coordinate 5,357 downwards.
GACCTATTAGATGGGCAGCATGACTGACAAGTGGATTCAGCCAATCAGGGAGCATGCATGGTCCACCGCTGTTCTCAAACAAATGGTGGCTGCTGAACAAGGAAAAAAAACGGGAAGGTAAAAAATTATCACAGGGGAAATATTGAAAAAACGTGTGATACTACTGCAGAATCAGTGGATAGTGAAGCACCTAAACTCTTTGTTCAGAATGATAGACCAATGCGTTCCTACTTTCACATGCATACACAGGAAATAGAGCTCAAGAGTCCCCCCATTCCAAAGTCTTCTATGGTAAAGGTAAGTAAATTTTCCATTCCTTTTCCCATAGACTTTTAAAATAAATCAAATATTAAGAGTTTCAAAACGATATGCTAACTAATATCCGTATTTGTTTTTCTTGTTCCAAAAGCACTTATTAAAACACTCGATTTAGCGAAATGCTTTATTAAATTAGTGGTTGATATAAAGTGTTAGAAACATATTTGAAATAAAACTGTGTTCTTTTGGTCCAGTAATTTACCACAGAACTGGAATACCTTGAGCGTTCAAACTTTACAGATACTACCGTTATACCTTTTTTTTTTTTTTTTTTCCTCGCAATTGTATTGGGGAATGACTGAATGCAATGTACTGTTCAGAACCAGGGTGGTGGGCAGTCCTGTTGAGCTCCCTATAACAAATTTGTCTGGGCCGTCCGCGTTTGGTTCTGACTCGAGACGCGATGGAGGGTGTGGTGACCCAGACCTACTTTAAAAAGAAAACAGAGAGGAGAGGCTATCATTCTGAACCTCGCCCGGCATGCAATCTTCCACGCTCTCAATGTTAAAAACAGTAGCATTAGCTTTAGCGGAGACATACGTAGCCCTGACATACTTCTCAATGTATTACGACCCACCGGTGTCCCCCGGCCGCTTCACATTTCACAGATAGAATGAGCGTGCTTCCAATTAGGCATTCAGATCATCAGGACAGCTCTTCTCTGTTTCTCTGTTCTTCATCACTGGGGAGCGTGGGGAAGTGGGACTCTGGGGTTCCCAGTACACTTAATAAAACATCTACAGGGAAAGCTCTTGGGTCCTCATTCTTTAGCGCAAGTCCCTACAAACCCGCCTACATCAAGCCTGCAATAATGTGGCTAACTTTCTCAGACTGATTCCCACAGGCCACACGAAAGAGTCTTGGTATCACTGACTGTGAATAATTGGCCTGTGTGAAGTAGGTCAGGTCCAATGGGTGTTATATACATTTTTTGAGTTATTTGGTATTAAACTATAAGCCTACGGTAGACTTATTTTTGAAACATTTTGTTCATTGTAAACCACAATAATGATTTCAAACGGGTTATTGGACTTCTCTTCCAAACTATTAGAGCTTAAAGAGGGGGTATTACACTTCTATGGGGTATTACTGCTAACACATAACGTATTTAGGTCACCATGTTACTTTTTATTAATTAATTGTTTAAAGTGGCTATATTTGCAGGAAAACAAACGTATTAATATATTTTATAAGTTACTCTTTAGTTTTTGAGTCCCCCTCCCTTTGCTCTCTGTGCAGATTTGCCCATCACACATAATTCCGAGTGGCATTCAACAATTAACTGCTACTCCTCAGCACATTGCATTCAGGTTTGACGATGAGTAGGGTATTTTTGTATCATATTTGGGTATAATTAGGAAAAATGGCTGTGCAGGAAGCAATGGGTTATGTAGGGTTATAGCAGCTTGCCAATATAGGTGTCTGTGTTTGTAGTTGAATTAAACTTGCAGACAAGGTCAGTCTAGTAATGGTTTGTGACCTAAAAACGTGTTTTTGTTCCAAAATATTTGGGAAAAATCTAAGTGTTTTCTGGGAACTCACAGAAGACAACCCTGTGAAATAGGATAATAAAAAGCAGCCCCTCCCCCCCCCCCCCCCCCCCCCCCCCCCTCCCCACAAATGAGGCCAAAAAAAATCCAACTCCAGGTATGTTTTTGATGATGGGAACAATGTTGGTAGCATGACTATGACAAACTACTACAAACTGATGTTTTAATTTAGTGTAATCAAGTCACATAGCCTCTATCTTCACGTCCATGGAGACATGCAGAGGCACCACAGGGCCCAAGTCAGATTGTGGAAGAAAAATAATAATCATGGCTTAAGTCTGCCACACACTACAGGTTCATTCCACCCATTTAGGACCCTGATTTTTTTCTCACTGACTTGGGATCATCCTATGCGACTATGAATCCATAAAACATCACCACGGCAACAGCCCAATAAAAATAGAGCATCAGGGGGCAGACGGAGTGGACAGACACAGAGAGCAACAGACAAACTCAGGAAATAGCAAAAATAATTAGACAATTGTTTAGTCTCCTCTTGTGAAGTTGTAAAGTAAACAAACTGCAAGCATTCTCATCCGTCTTAACACATTCACAATGTGTCCTCTGCAGAAAACTGACACCCATCCAACAAAACCAATCCATTTGAAGTGTTCCGGAAAAGTAAATGGTGAGAGCACCGAATTTTTCCTCGACGTATATGTCGCTCCAGAGTAAAAGTCGCACCAAACACAAAAATTAGCAATAATGAAGAAAAAAAAACATATATAAGTCGCACTGGACTAATAAGTCGCATTTTGGGGGGGAAATTTACTTTACAAAATCTTTAAAGGCAAGTTATAATAATAGCAATAAAATAGAGAACAACAGGTCTGAATAGCAGGCACCACGCACGCTAACATAACACACAGGACAACCAGACTGGTCTGATATGTTACGTAAGATATATAACAGTTAATCAGATGCTATGCTAACGTAAACATATGCCACTTGTCCATAAACACCAGAGACACGAGAGTTCTTTTCACTGATTTTTACTTGGTCTTACTCTTCACACCATAGAACTAGCAAACACATAAGAATACAACATAGCTCTGGTCATATTCACTTTATACACACAAACTGCATAACGAACACATGGAAAATATACAATACCCACTTGGCCTGGTAGTAAACAACCCAAACGGACCAAAAACTTTATATTTTTATTTTTTCAATTGTTTCTTAATAGTGCTCTGTCGGTAAGACTAGCATTAGCGTTAAAAGGCTGAACCAGAAAACAGGAAGTAGTTTTCCGTGACCTTAAACTAGACTTATGATAAAACTTACACCATTACAATATTGTTTCCCAATGAAAAAAAAAACAAAAATCACCTTTCATTAGGGTATTAATAAATGAAGGGAAATTAAATATGAAAATTTGTAAAAGAATACCAAGTAAAATTTCTTACAAGTCTTACAAAAACACACCAGAGACATCTATTGGCAAACAAATGACCGTAAACATCACCTATAGTTACTGCAGCTACATAAAGCATAGACAGCGAAAACGAATATATGTCCTGTTATTTTAAAGTAAGCTGTGGATCAGGACCTGGACGAGGGAGTTACACAGTTCATTCACATGCATTTAGTCAATTACATGTGTTTATTGTAAATGCACTTGAAAAACATGCAATGTTTATTGTGGCAGGAGAACCTCTCCGTAGATTGATCTGTAAGGACCTGGTTGCTCAATCTGTAGATCCGTTAAGATAACCCTCCACCAGAAAAAGTCAATGGTGCACCTTTAAAAGCATTATCTAAATTTTTACTGTCTAAAAAACATGGAAAAAAACGAACTAGTCATGTGAGATGGTACTTATGCCCTTATGTATATGAGTTTGTTTGAGGATAACTTCAGGACCAAAGCGGAGATGATGAATCAAGGCTGTGGCTAGCTGGATAACTAATGGGCGGGCATGTGCTGAGATTCTAACTAATCAAATAATGCAAATGGTTAAAAATTCAGAATAAGTCTGGCAGTATTTAGGTTAAAATGATACATAAATGTTGATTATAAATCAACATAACGCACAACGAAAATATAGCATAGTCTGTTCGGTCCATTGATTGTGGGTTTCAAGGTATGCGACGTAGCTGTTTGGGCGATCTGAAAACTCCCCCATCAGCCTCACGAAGTATGGTAGAGAAAGTCTGACACAATCAGACTCGACTTAAAACGAAACAAATGCTGGGCTTATTATGTTCAAATGTAAGATCAATTTACCAAGGTTATTCACAAAGTAAACAAATCACAAAAAAAACCACAACAACACAAAATGTCTTATCTCTGGGCCCGGTTTCCAAAACTGACTCATTTAGTCCTTCTGATCGAACGAAATATATTCCCTTATTTTCTAATACAGAAAAATGTGGAATAGATCCTAGGTGTTTAAATCACCAAGCCCGCACAGATCACAGGTAAACGTTCTAATTACATGCCGACAGCAACGGGATTTTATTTTGCCCTCAAAGAGATGATTATAACCACATGGGTAGGGGGCAAAGACACACTTTGACATCACCTACACAAGGAAAACCGTCACATATACAGGGGCTTTAAATATCTGAGGCCCTTTGTACTCTAGTACTTGAGTCTTAGTCGTGTAGCAGTCAAGACGTGGAAATCCCTCATGTGTGTGTAAGCCGCTTTCCTCTACCTCCAGACAATCACGGTTCGATGGAATCAGAAGGGAGCTCTAAAACCCTGGCGTGCTGTATGGTACCCACGCGGACTGCAAAAATCACTGGCTGGAAATATCACGCTGAACATACGTAAAAATGAATAGCATTGTGTGGGGTTTGCCGTGTTGCACAGTGCTCTATCTTCTACGATTAGAGGAGGGGTCTGCCCTAATTTTCCACCGGCCAGCTTTTCTGCGGGGATGTGGATCGGGGGCCGGATGATGACACTGCACTTCAATTTCTGTGTGCTTCCTATCCACTTCACACACAGGTAACAAACAACAAATCTCAAGTGCTTCAACCACAAATTTTCTTAAAAAACACCCAAACAAACCCTGTATCGCTGCACCGCAAGCCAACTGCAGTGACAACTGAAACCAGAAATACTTAAACCGACGAGTACACGCAGGGCGCATTGTGCATTTTTCGCGCAAGCGAGACCGAAAACGGCAAAAAAAAAAAAAAAATTAAACTAAGCCAAGACAGCTCATGTATCATTCAGAAATTCGCGGCCGTTATGTAAACGTCCGGTCCAGAATGTCCAAACATAGAAACACAACAACACGTTTTGGGTTAGAAATTCGGACGAAACCAGAGGGCAAACGCGAGTACGCTTGATACGCAACATCTGAATGCTGCTTCTGGACAGTCAGGTGCCTGGTTCGAGATAACCCAATACTGCACCATGAAGAAAAGCATTCAGGTACCACACAAGCACCAACGGTACCTACGCAACAAACGAACCACACGTTTTGCCCTGGGTTTACGTTTTGTGACGGAGCACCGTGTGTTTCTACCGGAACA
>JAIEZT010000111.1:0-57964 GCA_019594935.1 Periophthalmus modestus | reverse complement strand
AATTGGATCCAAAGTAAATTCAAACTTTAAAAAGGAAACAGTAAAGATAAAGTCTCTCGCGCTGTGGGACAGGCTCGAGCTCATGTTCAGAGCCACACTTGCTGCACGCGCTCTCGCGGGTCCCGTGGGGCCGTGGGGTGATAGAGGGGGGGTAACTTTGCCCATGCATTTTTACTCTTACGGTTATAGCCCTCCTTTGTCTTTTGGCGCAAATTGGGCGTCGGTATCCCATCTGCGCAGGCCGCAGAACAGAAAGCCTTTGTTTGAAATCTTCTGATACTTCACGGGAATCAGGAGGCTCGGGGCTCCAGGCAAAGAGGGGACGACGCAGGGACGGGGCGGGGACGGGGCGGCTCGTGGTGTAAAGGACGTTTGCATCTCCTTCAAATAACGGCTTTTCATTGACAGTCTAACGCAAATGTTAACGCGTAGAGTGATTCAAATACAGAAAGTGACGCACGTGAGCCACTGAGCTGAGAGTAAAGGACCAGACAGGCACAAAAGCCTTCAACCTATAGCCGGCCTATTTCAGTCTTTCAGTTTGATTTCTGATTGAAATAAACTTAAACCAAACTCGAGGATTATAGGATTTTCAGTGTAACAAAAGATACAGCCCTGCCTTGAATAGGTGTCTTATCTCCTCCCTCCTCGAACAGATGATGATTCTGAACCCTTTGTTTAGAGGGAGTCAGTTCTCTTCACTAAATATAACTTTACAAAAATATGAAAATATTGAGGTTGTGTTTAGTTTTGGCAGAAGACAAAGACATCATTTTAATATGAACTCTTATTATTAGTTCAATGCTTTTCAATATCTTTCTAAACAATGGGGATATTTAAACAAAAAAAGTAAAACAAAAAACTCACATTCACTCACATTGTAAACCACATTAAAGGTGTTTTTCTCCAGCCATTCGGAGCTAATCCTGATCTATTTGTCTATGTACTGCTACCTGTGAAATGTGGGATATTGTGTGTGTCTTATGTGGGTTGGGGGGCATTCTCTCTTGTCCTGGTTTGGTCCATGCTTTGAGCACACTTTAGTTCAGATTGGTTTGGTCCTGTACTGGTCCTGGTTTAGTCCAAACCCCAGGACTTTGATCATGTGGATCAGGTGGAGTGCAAAACATCGTGGAGTGTAAAACAGTTTAAAACAGATCTATTTTGCGAAAAACAACCTTTCAGAGCTTTTAACCATGTTATAGTTGTTTCCGTTTCATTTTCCTTCTCGAAGTTGTATTTGGGGCGATTCATGTTTGAGTAATCTTTAATCACTTATTTTCAAGACACCATATTGCAGGTCAGTCATTGTGCTCACCTCCTGTACATGCCCTCTGTGAAATTATTTTTTTAATCAGTGATACACTTAGTGTTTTTGTTTTGTGTAGTCCTTTGGTACAAATGATTTTTTAAAAAAATCCGAAACTGTTTCCAAAACTCTATAAACAGTTTTCTAATGTGGAAGTTTTGTTTTTTGGACTTGTTTGTTTTATTATTACATAGATTATAAGTACATAGCAGACACAAGCACAATAAGTCTGCTTTAAGTATTCCTGCTGTCTGTTATGGGACTACAGCCCTGTACATACTAAAAGAAAAGGCAGTGGACAAATTGGAAACAAGTTCCCAACCTCCCAATTATAATTTGTGAGGCAGAAACAGTTGGAGTAACTGGTCATTCCAAAGTTATGCAATGACCAACACAGGTAGAAGAGTGGCTATATTATCATCTTCTCATATTATCTCTTCTCTTGTAATCAAGTCATTTTTTCATTCACTCCAAGCTAACTAAACTACTACCAGTACCACCAGATCTAACTCACGTACATAACAGAACTGTCCTGGGTCTAATCTTGGGCTAAACTAGGTCTAAAAAAAATTTTTAAATAAATTCTCCATTTTGAAGTCTTATTGGGTTTCAGAAAAGGGCCTAGTACTATCATCACAAAAGTCTGAAATGGCATTTTCACAGCCCTTGATGACAAACACGATTATGTAGCTCTGTTTATTGATTTACCTAAAGCTTTTGATTCAGTGGATCATAAAATCCGCTTGAAGCACCTGAAACATACTGGATTGGACAATGCTACATGTAATTGGTTCCATAAGTATCTTTCAAACAGAAGCCACGCAGCTGTAGCCAATGGGTTTAAATCAAATGTTAACTTTAAGCAAAGGAGTGCCCCAAGGCTCAATTTTGGGCCCACTACTGTTTACTATATTTATTCATTCTATTGGTTGCAATTTAAGAGAAAGCCTCTCATATTTATATGCAGATGATGCCGTTTTGTGTTGAAGTTCTCCTTCTGCTGTTCAGTTTTAAAACTGCAGCAAGATTTGAATGAAATCCAAAATCTTACCACTGAATGCAAATAAAACTAAGCATGTAATTTTTTGTCAAAAAAAACAACAAAAAAACATTAAAGTGATGTGCAAGCTACAAATCTTTATACACTAAATGGGACATTGATTGAAAGAGTCAACACATATAAATATCTCAGGTTTGGGCTTGATGAGAACTTATCCTTTAAAATACTTCTCTAAGAATTATGTAACAGTTTAAAATGAAAAGTATACTTTTATTACAGAAACAAATCTTGTTTACGATTGAATTACAGAAAATAAATCGTTCCAACAGCAACCTTTGTTGTCTAAGTCTAAAACCTGACTGCAGTAGAACTGAAAAGGGAAGAAAGCTTTTGGTTATGATTTGCTCCCTCATTTCAGATGCCTCAAATAGTGGCACTTGCCCCCTAAGTCTGACCCGGGTCTCACTTGAACCATAATAAATCTACTGACAATAAAGGTTTTGCAGTGTTTTTCTGCCCAGACTGTATATTTTCTATACACTGAGCCAAAGTCTATTTTTATTTAGCTTTTTTAAAATTATTATTTTATCAGCTCTCACACTATTACTATTCCTTGTTTTATGTTGCACCATACGGCCGAAGCAACTTCCTAGTTGCTATATATTTAATTATACACTATACGACTGTTCTGGTGGAGGGTTTACCACATTCTAATCAGGTATATTACGTAAGGTATTGAATTTTCTGTCTTGCATTTCAAAAATTACAGGTGTTTTTAAATTACCTTGAAGAAGAGGTATTGTGCAAAATCTTTTTTTTGTTTTTTTGTTTTTTGTTTTTTTTTACTTTTTGCCATATTGCAATGTTGTTCCCTCATCAAAAACATGCATGAACAACATGAAGAGGTTTAAGATGTCATTTATGCACAGTGTTGGGAAGTAACTGAATACATGTACTGGAAATACATATTCTGTGTACTCAGTTTGAGTACCTGTATTCTGGTACACTTACGCTTTCATTTCCTGTATTAGAGTAACTGTATTCTTTCAGAATACAGTTACTTTTACACAAATCTGGTTCACACAAATATAAAAACCATGAGAATATCTAGCCATCAGAGATGAACGTGCTTTGGTGAAATGTGCATATCAACCTAAGAAGAAAAGCAACAGACCTTGTGAAGATGCTGCTGAAGCTGAAACTAGCACCGTACCAACATGGGCTTCAAGGACACTCTGCCAGGAAGAAGCCATTACTCCAAAAGAAACCTAAAAAAGACAGATTACAGTTTACAAATGCACATAGGGACAAAGACCTTCATTTTCGGAAACTAAAATCAAACAGTTTGGCCATAATGAGCAGTTGGGGGATAAAAGGGGGAACCACGCAAGCTTGAGAACACCTGAACTGTGAAATACAGGGGTGGCAGCATCATGTTGTGGCAGTGACGTGCAGTCAGGTGACGCAAGTGAGGCAGTCCCTCACCTGTCATCACAGAGAAAAAATAAATGAAATTGTTATATTTATCCAATGATTTGTACTATAAAGTTATTTTCTATTTAACTTTGCAATTTTATTTTTTTTTTTTTTTTTTTACTCAAAATCGCAGAATTTTTACGTTTACCGTTGAAATCCTGATAAGAGACGCGCGGTGAGGCACAAGCCGTTCATGCCTCACCTTGGACTGACTGTGCTGTAGCTGAGCTGCTGTTTTAACCCTTTAAGGGCTGAGCACATTATAGCGGCTGTGAATAGGCGCCGGGTGAGGCGTCCTTCACCAGTTACTCTGCCTCATGTTAGGGGGCGCTCCTGAGCCCAGGGATTCTTGTAACTAGGGGCCGCAAACTACAATTTAGAGTTAGCAAGTCAACTTTAGCAATTCACTTTTTTCTTCGTGTCTAGCCCTACTTTTTAAATGGAGGAAGACTACATATGAAAGCTCAAACAGTTTTCTAAACTGGACTTATGGTCGAAGCAGGAGATTAAAATTAAAGGACCGAGACCAAAATGGTTTGATCCAGACACGGGACGAAAGACTCGCTCTTTTCAAACAGAGACGTACAAAATGGTAAGAAATTGAATTACTTCAATCCATTGAAAATTGGGGAACCAGATTAAGGATAAAAAACAATACAAAATCGGCTTGCTTTTTATTTCATACTATTAGATCAGTGGTTCTTAACCTGGGCTCGATTGAACCCTCGGGGTTCGGTGAGTCAGTCTCAGGGGTTCTGCGGAGGTCAAGACACGAACCCGACTCAAATGATTCGTGATGAGACGCTTGCCCATCACTGGCTGCAGGTGATCACGCTACTTGGCCAGTCTGTGCTGCAGAGAATTTAGTGACTCAGTATCAACTTGTGACTGTCGTGATGGTTTGTCGTGTGATTTCTTTTTTAACTGTATAGTGTCAGATTCTGTCACCGCCAATAGATTCGCGGACTCTGAGCGTCTCCAGATGCCGGCCGTGTCCCAGTTCGACAAATGCACCTTCGATATCGAATTACCCGCCCGACTTCAGTACCTCCAACAAGGTTAAGCACCACTGTATTAGAGCTATTTCATACAGACTTCGGAACTTTTATTTTGAAATTCTTTTTTATTCTGGCCCCAAGTCACTAGGAGAGAAACTGACCCGGAGCCAAATGTACTGACACCTGGTTTATATGTTTGTAAATCTGATTGTGACGACATCAGTGCCTCACCAGCCATGAACCTCACCACACGTCACTGTGTTGTGGGTATGTTTTGCTGCAGGAGGAACTGGTGCGCTTCACTAAATGGATGGGATCATGAGGAAGGAACATTATGTGGAAATACTGAAGCAACATCTCAAGACATCAGCCAAGAAGTTAAAGCTTGAGCACAAATGGGTCCTCCAAATGGACAATAGCCTGAAACACACTGCCAAACTGGTTACAAAGTGGCTTAAGGATAACAAAGTCAGTGTTTTGGAGGGGCCATCACAAAGCCCTGATCTCAATCCTATTGAAAATTTATGGGCAGATCTGAAAACACATGTGTGAGCAAGGCGGCCTACAAACTTGGCTCAGTTACATCAGTTCTGTGAGGAGGAGTAGGCCAAAATTCCTGACTATTGTGAGAAGCTTGTGGAAAAATATCCAAAACATTTGGAGTCATACAGTTTAAAGGCCAAATACTAATGAAATGTGTCGAAAGTAAGGAAAAATTGTCTTAAAAAATCAATCTCTTATTTTTATGCATTTTTGCAAATAGAAATAATTTTAGTAATTCTAATTCACCTAAAACAGGAGAAGTTTAGTCTGATTTCAAGTCACACAGTGAGAAGAAAAAAAAAAAAAGCATGTGTCTTTTTATATAGTGTATTCTGGTTTCAACCCATACAGGACAATTTAGGACAATTTAACAAAGACCATCTTCTGACCATCTCTCAGGGTTCAGGGGGAGCAGGTTCGAGTACAGCTGACCCTTCTCACCCTGGACATGGACTATTTGAGCCGCTCCCCTCAAACAGAAGCCACTCCCATCGGACAGGAAGCTACAGAACCACTTGCCACAACAGTTTCTGCCCCCCCGCTGTTGGAGTCATGAACACTCTATAACACCTGTCACTCTATAACACCTGTCACTCTATAACACCTGTCACTTTATATAGCCATATAACCATAATGAATCTACTTACACTGAAAGTTTGGGACTGTTGTGCTGCCCAGACTGTATATTTTCTATAAATTCAGGTCAGATTCAAATCTATTTTCATATCCCTAATTTTTAAAGCATTTATGTATGTATTTATGTATTTATTTATGTATTTATGTATGTATGTATTTATTTATTTTATCAGCACATATTGACTATTACTATTCCTGGTCTTTATTGCACCATATCGCCAAAGCAAGTTCCTAGTTTTTGAATTCTGCTCACTAATAGTGGAGTATTGCAACAGAAGTCCTGAGAATATGGCTTATCCATTGCACCATATATATATAAATATATATATAATATATATCCTATATTATTGATATATATATATATATATAATACATGGCAGAGGAGTAGAACAGTGCAACAGAAGTCCTGAGAATATGGCTTATCCATTCTTTTATATATATATATATATATATATATATATATATATATATATATATATATATATATATATATATATATATATATATATATATATATATATATATATATATATATATATATATATATATATATATATATATACATACATACACATACAGAGGAGGTATTTTGCAAATGTTGTATTTTTTTTTCTTTCTACCATGTAATAACATTGTTGTCTCATCAAAAGCATACCTGAAGAGGTTTTAGATGTCATCCATGCACAGTGTTGGGAAGTAACTGCATGCATGTTCTGACAATACTTATTCTGAATACTAATTTTGAATAACTGTATTGTGGTACAGTTACTTTTTCATTTGGTGGTATTTAGAATCCAGTTACTTTTCTAAAATCAAAGGAATACATAATGGTACTTCATGTCACTTTGGCTTTGAACTGCACGGTATATGTTAGAAAAAAAAAAAGAAAACATAGCTCTTGCAGTGTGTATCTGTGATTTTTCATTTCTACTTAGACATAAATAAATGCATAACAACAAAAAACGGTTTGTAATTAAATGTCATGTTTTTACACTATAATATAATGTAACTTGGTGTAGAAGTATTCAGAGTATTCAGAATACAGTACTCTGACTGGCTCATGTATCAATTTTTTTTTAAATTGTCCTGTATGTTTATGTCTCTGTGTGATGTCCTTTTGTTGTGTCCATGTGACGGAGCAGCTGTTACATTGCAGAAGTACTGTCTGATATAATGTAACAATAATGTATTACTTATCTAAATATGTTATGTGTTAACAGAGTCATTTTAACACTGATCTAGTGTCAGGGCTGTTGCTGTGACTCTGTTTGGTGTATGTTTAGTGTTACTCTCTTTATTTGACTCTCTGTGGGCGAACTCTGTGTATTAACACAACACTCCCAACACTGGGAGGAATTTGACTCGGATCATTCTCTTATAACTCTGATGAGAGTTTATTTATTTATTGAAGAGTTTGTGTTGTCAATCGCTGTTTGTTAATTTTTATTGGGTAGGGTTCATCAGTAGAATAAAAGACTATTGAGACAGCAGGACTTAAGCTGCAGCCAACACAGCCCTTCACTTTACAGAGGGATTTAAGACAAAAGTGTCTGTGCTGAGTCCAGTATCAGGACTCTGGAGCTTCTGAACTCAAAATTCAGAAAGGAATTTGCTTTGTTGATACATAAAACATTATATTTACTACAGATAATACAGGTAAATATAAATAACATTAAAATAAAATAAAGGCCTGCAGCATAAGCTGTTAAAATGGACTCAGAGGTAAACAGAATATAAATACAGAATGTACAACAAGACCAGAACAACAGCGCAGAACCAGCAGCGCAAGTGAAGCTTTTATTTGAAGTGACAGGTGTTCATGAGTCCTACAGCAGAGGAACAGACTGATCCTGAGGCGAGAGGTCCCGAATAGACCACAGCCTCCTTATTGTGCTCAAATATAAAGTTATGTGCACATTGGCCTAAGTCCATCGCCTTTTGGAGGAGTGTACCACCTGCTGCTCCTGCTGTTTAGGCAAACACTTCTTTATTGATAATGAATCGGATCACTGAATGGTTCATTTCGGAAGTGCGCCTGTTTCTAACAGTTGTCTATCTTTGTTCCTCTGTGTGCGCCACACTGTGATGCGTTTCCCACAGATTTGGCGGTAACAGGAGACGCGCCACTGCGCAACAATAGCAGCTGCTGCTTGAATGCGCGCGTGGCCGCGGCTCTGACCTGTGGCTTTGCGCGTTTGGCGCCTTTTTACTCCTTTCATTAACACCCAGTAGCACTCTTTATTTATTTTGAAAACGAAGGTACTTAACAAAATAAAGACGTGATACAGATCAGCTTCAGTAAATGAGGTTTTATTGAGTCAGATTTGAAACAAACATGAAGTTAAATCATCACATTCTTATAATGAACACATAGTGTTTACAACTATTTTTGCACAGACCAAATACTTTAAGTCCCTCGTGCAAACCTCAACATTTAACCCTTGGGGTTTTACAGAAGTGTTGTCTACAACCCGCGCTTTGAAACCCCAAAGAGGATTGCATTTTAAAACAGCGTCTGTGCTTTGTTCGGCTTTTACATAAAATGAACAAAACGCGTCATATTTAACATTCAGCAAACACATGTTATATCTATAAATAAATAATACTGTACAATAATAAACATGTTTGAAGAAGAATCCATCTTTCTACCAAGGCCTCCACATGGGCGCGGGCACGGCCTGTTGCGGCTGCGCGCTCCCGGGAGAAGCGGGCTGAAGCTGGGGTCTGGTGCTGAAGCTGGACTTGAGGCTTTGGAGCCGCTGCTGGAGCTGAGGCAGGGTCCTCGAGCTCTGGCCGCAGCAGTTCAGGCACGTGGGAGTGAGGCTCGCGGACATGGACTGTTGCACAAAGTCAGTGACGCGCTGGCACGCGCTCTGGTCCAGGCTGGTTCTGGGGAGCAGAGTGGTCACGCGCTGGAGACAGGCTTTGTAGCCCTCTTTGTAGCTCTCTGTTGGATCTGGAGAGGACACAACATGTCATTAGTGGACTGGATAAGTTGAATAAACGGCCGTGTGTGAAAGTAGGTGCGTGTTTGGCGTTGACAGGAGGCTCACCTTTGGAGGAAGAGGAGGGCAGATCTCTGAGAAAACGAACAGTCATCTCCAAAATATCAGCTTTCTCCAGTTTGGAGTAGCGCGCGTTGTCCTTCCCGATCAGCGGCAGGATGAGGCTCTTGAGGTGGCTCAGGCTGTCGTTGATGCGCGCACGTCTTCTCTTTTCCAAAAGAGGTTTAAGAGTCTGCGAGAAAAGATGACCAACGTTAGACATTTGACAGACAAAACACAAATCTGAGTTTTGATTCAAATAAACAGTGAAGTGGTTCTTACCTTTCTGAGTTCATGGGCCTGTTTCCTTTGGGCCACGGTGCGGCCCAGAGGCTGCCGGGCCTCGCTCGTGATGTTTGGGCTCATTTTGTTTCTGTTTGTGAGGGAGGTTGGGTCTCGTGGAGCTGCGGAGCTCGAGTGTGGAGCTCTGGAAGGAGCGTCTGTATTTATGCGTCTGAAGAGCGTCAGGGGCGGGGCCTGAATGCGCACTGGGCCAGGGGCTGAGGGGGGCTGAGGGGGGGTGAGGGGGGTGAGGGGCGCGTCTGCTGGTATGTGCGGGTGGATGGTAGTGATAATGATAATGCATTTACTTATATACTTATAATTTCAAACCAAATATACGCGTTTTTGGACAAGTCAGATACAAACAGTTGGAAACTCGCGCGCTCTGGGTCAGTTTATGGCCAAACATTTGTATTTGAACGATTTTTTCCCCCTGCGTTTTTGCTGCAATAAATATTTCTCAAGCAGGTCTATTTTTATCATTAATTTGACTGTTTTTACAGCGTGCAAAGTCTTTTTACTGAAAAAAATCGTTGAAAACTTTATTTTATTTTGTTTATTACAAAGCATAACACTTAATGATGTTACTCAAAATCTGTTGTGTACGTGGCTGTTCAAGGAGTCGTTTCGACGCCTCCCTCGAACAATGGACGCAGATCACGTGTCTGTTGTGGAGATGACAGACCTTTAATGTATTCCCCAAATTAATAAAGCAGAGACCCAAGCCACGCTGTGTTTGGATGAACATCTGTGTATGAAGCGTTTTGTGACGGTGATACCTGCGCTGCTGCGGGGGGAGGAGACTAACGGGACCTGGAAGAAACTGGCAAAGCCAAACAAATGTAACTGACGAAAAGAAGTTGTTCAGAGCATTTTAAATGAAACACATTTTCATAACATTTCATAACTCATATAAACATATGTGTAACAAAGCCTCCTCTCAGAATAAACGCATGCAGGTCGACTAAGCCTTAAACTTCCCAATATTGAACTCTATTACAATAATATGCTGTAAAACATATATTTGAAATATTTGCATATACATTAAAATAAATACAAAAAAATTAAATACAATTCCGATATAAATTTCGCAAAACAAAACCCTTAAGTTGTTCTCACGCGCTTGGCACGCGTCAAAACGCGCAGCAGATGGGAGCTTGTCTTTACTCCATGTTCGCTCTCCCATCCCCCTCTCCCTATTATCCTCCTCTCCCTATCCTCCCATCGCAGCATCCTGGTCCTTGCGCTCGTGCCCCTCACTGCACCCCTCTACAGGCCCAGGATGATTTGGAGGGAAACTGACAAAAGCAAAACTGATTCGTTTTACGAGTTCCCACTTAAGTGTATTCAATAAAAGTGCTGCGCTTTCACAACGAAGGCACAAAAGAATGAACTCATAAACATTTATTTTTAAATATTTAAAAAACAGACTGGTCTGAATAAAACTGGACAAATACACTAAAAATGCATTATAATAAATTTCGTAGTTTAGTTTGTATTGTTGAGTTGGAGGATAATGGGAATTGTTTTCTCTAGACTCGTGTCAAGAAAATTCTAAGTCTTTGCTGCTTTAAACCATCCAATCACACTTGAGCGATACAGTTCAACGGAGACTTTTACAGACACAATACATCCGTGTGGACATGTCCTCAGTGTGTGTGTGTGTGTGTGTGTGTGTGTGTGTGTGTGTGTGTGCGCGCGCGCGCGCGCGCTTGAGAGTCTGTGTGTGTTTGTTCTTTGCATGTGTGAAAGACGCGCCTTGGTGGTGCTGTTGGAGGGGGTTCTGTGGTTCCCAGCCTTCTATTATTTCATACTGTGTAGATGCGCCGTTGTGCACGCGTTCTGCCCTGCCCCTTGGGGCCCCCGAATAACTGCCACCAAGTCCAGTCTGGGAACCAGCTCCTCTGAGCCTATAGTGTGAGATGAGGAAAAAAAAAAAAGTTCAAGAGGTTCTTCAGTTAGGAGGCTTTTTGTCTCTGTTTCCGCGTGGGTTTCCATCTGTGCAGCCCCTGGGCTTGAACCCGAGCCACAAAAGAGATAACTAAAAAGCTACAGCAAGCAAGGTCTTTGAACCTCGAGCAATAACAACAACAACCAAATCTTACAATTACATCTAATAAACCAGGGTTTATGTCATTTTGACTTATGAACATATTTCAGCCCTAAATCCCATCATTCATTTCATGTAATACGTTTATTTTATTTTATTTCCAAATCGACATAAGCCACATTAAAGGAAGTTTAAGAGCTGCTTTTTATTGTTTGAATTTGAGCTGTGAACGGCATGAGACTGACACGAGCCACGCGCAGAGCCAGATGGGGCGCGTGCACTCAAGCGTCAATCAAAAACGTGCAGCGCGCGCACATGAGCTGCAGGAGCAGGGCCCGCGTGTCCCGTGCTCTCGGTTGTTATTCCGTGGTCTTCAGGAGGGACCCGCGTGTCCCGGGGTCTCGTGACAGATCCCCGGGGCTTGTGTTTGTTGTGTTTGGCTTCACGAAGCTAAAATCTGCGCCACTTTATTTACAGCTGTTGTTCGGTGCGTTTGTCATTCAAATAAATCAAAGTGATTGAATATAAATTGCACTTTTGTTTATATCGTGACAAAACCATGTTGTTTTTCATGAATTCAAATAAGTGACGTAGAATTCATAGAAGTTTGATTTTTGAGAGCATTGTCTTGTTTCCTGTAAATGTTCATGTGCACCTAAATAACCTAAAACTAAGAATTATTTGACAATCACACAGGCATGTAGTATTGTAGGTTCGGTTTTGTTATGTATTGCCCATGTCTGTTTGTTTTTTTCAAAAATTGACAGCAAATGTATATAGACAAGCAAACAAACAAACAAACAAACACTGTAAACACAAGTTCATCACATCTTCAGCACCATGGACAGTGCCTCCACTAAGATAAGATAAGATAAGATAAGATATGCCTTTATTAGTCCCACAGTGGGGAAATTCCAATATTGCACCGCACAGTTAAAGAACAGAGAGGAGATAAACATATAACTGATCTTTTCTCATATTCTACGGCCCGCAATTAAAACCCACAGCTAAAACTCTACACCCAGATTGTTACTGAGAAAATATTTGTAAATATCAGTCACATGAACAGAACCAGAGTTTATAATTATGGTAGGTTTAGATAGTGCATATGATGGTGCCCACTGTCCAGAGGAGCTGTGGTTTTGCTTGAGGAGGTTCAGAGAAGTCATCATTTTGCAAGTCCCACTGAACAAGCCTAAATCAGGTCACTTAGGACAGGTCTGAGTTTATGTCTGAGTCATCACGGTTCAAGTCTGAGTCTTATTCACTGCTCTAGTATTGTGGCTTTAAACCTTTCAAGTCAAGTCAAATTTTATTATAAAGCACATTCAAAAATGACCACAACTCTTACAAAGGTGATGTAAAGTGCAATCTTATCAAACAAAACATGCAAAAACATGATAAACAGAACAAAACAAGACTCCCATTCAGCTCATGTTAAAAGCCAGACGCAGACAAATGAGTTTCCAACAAAGATTTACAAATATTTAAAAACCAGACTGTTCTAATACCCAGAGAAAGACTGTTCCAGAGCCTGGGACCAGCTACAGCTAAAGCCCTGTCTCCTTGAGTTTTTAACGGGACCTCATCTAGTCTGCTGATCTCAAAGTTCTACCAGGAGCATGGACATAGAGGTAGAGAGGGGCCAACCAATGGAGACATTTAAAAAACAGAATCTTAATATCAATCCTGAAGCTGACACCTTTTAACTGGTCATCTTAAAACATGTTCATAAAAGAATATTTTGAGTTTAATTTAAACAGGAAAGTGTGTATGAGGCCAAATCCTCTTGTCCTAAGGTACCACTGACCAAACCCGGCTCAAGATGTAGAGATGACACGTTGACCCAGTTGCATAAAAGAATGGATTTCTCTACAGTAAGAAATAAGTACAGCTAAACCTTAACTTAAAGTCCTTAGTCCACATAGTTTTTAGTCCTCTACCTGAACCAGAAACTGTATAAAGAAGTGGACGAAGTGAGTGGGCAACCAAAGAACCAATCCGGATCAACCGCTGGTTTGGCATGGGGCAGGCGCTTATTAATGCTGTCAATCAAATCTGTTGCTAACACTAGCAGGAGCGACCTCAGGGAATGAAGGCACCTGATTTGTCTGTTATTAATGCTCATATCCTGATTTACAGACAAAAAAATAAAGTAAAAACACCAGGGTCAAGTAGATATGAAATGCGAAATACGAAACATTTAAAGACCAAAATGATGAGTCTGACAGCAGCAGTTACAGAGAGAGGGGCCACAGTTTTACAATGTAAAGTGAATTGGAGCCAGAGTCAATGGAGTTGGAAGCACGCCCATGATCACTTCCTATCTGGCATGCGGCAGCTAGCAGGTTAGCTATGTCCATTTATTTATACAGTCTCTGATCTGAACCAAGTTAAGTTATGAATCACTGCCACTGAAAAACTTACATCTTTGCTGAAAAGATGGACACACACATACGTTTATAGATGACATTGTGTTTTTTCTTTTTTTGGTGGAGAGGGTAGAGCTAAAGAGAGCTGTAGGTTTTGTGTATGACTGGAGAGAACACAAACATCATCAGCAGTGGCTCTGGGGAAAAGCAGGAAGCCATGGCTGAAGTGCATCAGTAACAACATGCAGCTGTTTTGGATCAGGGAAGAAATATGTGCGTTTTACATGGGATCATTTTGTTGTTATAGAAACTGGACTGCTTGCTAACGATGAAAAAATCCAGAAGCAAAAGAATGTGTCATAGATCTGTATATGCAGTTATCTTTGACCCCTCCTTCAGTGACTTTGAAGGACGGGTCAAATGCAGAAGACACATTTCTGTATGTGTACAAAAGACTGATGACACATGGAGCATATTCATCATTATTAGAAATGTATCTTTAAACAGTGTTGTAGAAGAAACTGAAGTGGCCTGAAAGTTTTAGAAGAGAAACAACAGTGGAGTTCAGGACCCAGCACCCGGAGCCATGAAGCCTCAGCACATTGTGGTAGTGACGTCCAGTCTGCTCACAGTCTGGTTACAATCTGGTCTATGCTGCCACTGTAGTATTTCAGATGATGAACAAGGACTGAACTGGCAGTGTACAGCACAGAAATGGAATACATTTCTGTTTGCAGCTGATGTTTGTTTGACTTCTTGTTAAAAACAGCTCAAATGAAAATGAATTAGAATTGTGCCCATGCCGGCCACACATGTGGATATGGTTATAGATGTTGTTTTGAATACCCTGCTTATCCCAAAAAGTTGGTTTGTTCCCATTTAACACAGTGAACATTGCAACTAGTGCTTCGATGTCTGGGCTTGGTCTACATCATCAGATTAAAATGATATAAATTCCTTGTTGTCTTTGTTCTGGCAGACCCAGCACAAAACAGTCCAGTTATGGGGACTGTTATAAATATCAGTGGTTAAATTCACACACAGAAAGTTGAAAATAAAGTGAGATTAGATTAGATCAGAAAAAAACTTTTTTTTTTGTTTTCTTTCTTTCTTCTTTTTTTAATTTTTTTTTTTTTACGCAAAATGCTGCGCAACAGAGATTTAAAGAAAAATCCAGAAAAGTCAAAGAATATTACATGGCTTTATTGTAGTTTGACACGTATTACCATAGGCACACATGCAGTCATATTTGGAATGTTTGGGGAGCTTGCTGAACACACACAAATAAAATGGCAAATATCATTTTTAAATATTTAAAGTGGAAACACTGGTGTCACTCCTTTGTCTCTGTAGAACACAGGTTGTTTTTTTCATGATTATAATTTTGCGTTCTCCCATGGGAAGACAAACCAAACTCCAAACATCCAACAAGAAGCTTCCCAAAGCCCAAACCAACGCCATTTTCATAAACATATGTCGTCATTACAAAATGTGAACTTTTTTGTCTGCTGCCGCTGCGTCTGCGCCACGTCACCCGCCTCAGCATCCAAACCTGTCACGCGTCTGATGCCACAACAGCACAGGGAGCGGCCTCAAGGAATTAAACAAAACCTTCGTATAACGCAATGTATTTTACAGACCCACATAAGAAACCTCAACGACCTTTTTATTTTTTTCTTTTTTTTTTTTAAGTAAATAAGCATGGGGTTATTGGAAGGAATACATGGCACACGTAACTGTGCGTAAAATCACTTAAGCATTATATTTTATTTGAATTTTACAATAAGATCTATTTATTGTTGAAATTTAAACCATTTCATTAGGTTTGCTTTGAAGAAATGTCTAAAATTATACACATTATGTTCGTGCGTAAAGCAAGTCTTAGATCAATTCGGTATTTCTTAAATTCCAAAATTATATTTGAAGCCGAAGTTTAAACTTTGTTTGGATGTTGTAAAGCAGAGAAAGCGTCGTGAATAGCGTCGCTTTTATTTGAGAGGCGAAGATAAATATTAGTGCGTAATTTGACTAATGTGTAACCAAACGAAACCATGTCTTGAATGGGATTTGAAAACTAAGACAAGCTTACACCAAGCTAAAAGCCAAGCCAGACTTCAGATACAACATCTGATGAGGAACAGTTTCGAATTGCGTCATGAAATGTTTTCAAACCACCCAAAGCTTCAATCAGCGTGAGCCAAAGGGACGCGGTAGTATCACTGCGCGTAAAACAGCTTTAGCATGATATATTATTTGAATTTTACCATAAGATCTGTTTTTTGATTAAATGTTAACCATTTTATATGGTTTACTTTGAAAAATGTAAAAAAAAAATAAAAAAATAATACACAATATGTTCGTGCGTAAAATAAGTCTTAAGAAGTGTCAGGTCAAGTCTTTCTCAAATATTCCACAGAATTGCTTTAAATCCAGTGTCTTAAATATTCACTTTGTTTTCAGTTTGAATATTACAAAGCAAATAAAGCGTGGTGTCTAGCGTCCTTTTTGTTTGAGAGGCGGAGAGGAATATTAGGGCTTAATTTGACCAATGCGTAATCAGACGAAAACAGGTCTCCAAAATGATTTGAAAACTAAGACAAGCTTATACCAAGCTAAAAGCCAAGCCACACATAAGATAACACATCTGGTCAGGAACAGTTGTTTTGCTGCTTCGAGTTGTAAAGGTATAAGGGCCGCGTCATAAAAGGGTTTCAACCAATAAAAGCCACCCAAAGCTTCCATCCTTTTACGCGTGAGCCAAAGTAACGCGACGCCTTCAAAATGAGGGATTTGAATGTAAACAAAAGCCCAAAATCTAAGTCCAAACAACACCTCTGAGATTTTTTTTTTTTTTTTTTTTTTTGCTGTTGGCAGAATGAATAGCTCTAACCACGTCCTGTCCAGCTCGTGAGTCTGGATTGGACGCACGAACCTCGAGGCTTAGTGGCGGGACTTTTTGAATATTGGATTTCTCGTTGAGTGGCAAACCCATTGTGTTCACATATCAGGGGCACGAGAACAGCACGAGCCACGCGGACAAAGGGAGCAGATGGCTTAGCTGCTCCGAGGAATTATTTGTGAAGTTACATGGACACGGGGCCATTAAGTGAGGTCCGGAGGGAAATTACAGAGGAGTTCGGTCAATATGGAAAAAAAGTTATTAAGTTTTAGTCAAACAGATAATTTTATTCTGGTTTAAAGATGAAGACATACACATTTTGTTTTCTTTTTAGACTGAATACATTATAACTATTATGTGATGTTCTTTGGCATTGCTCCTGGGTTCACGTTTTACCTTTTATCAGGGGCTGGGAGAGCTGCGACCCGCCCAGAATAAACGAAGAAAATGGACGGATGGATGGAGGGATGGATGCCTCTGGGTCTTCGAAAATGGTTGGGTTTGGCAGTGTGTATGTAATGACTAAAGTTAAAGATAGGCGCCAGGTAGTAAAAGTCTTTCTTTTTTAATGAAAGAAAGAAGAAAATCTTAACACGAATCCACTGTAGCCTTTTATTAATGATTTCCTCTTCTGTGTCTCAGCATTAGACTATTTGAACAGAACTGTACAGTTATTATAAAAAAGACAAAACTGTTTAAAGTTCAAATGAATAAGAACAAAACATTATAATGGTAACATAGAACTGTCTTTAATAGAAATTCCTAAAACTGATGTTAACCCAGTAGAGGTCATGTTTTGGATCTGATGTTATGTGGGCTATGTGTATGTGCCTATAAAGGGCAGCAACCTCAAATGAGACAGTTAAAGGACTATTTGAACAGAACTACACAGTTATTATAAAATAAATAAATAAATTAAAAAAAAAAAAAAAAAGTTTTAAGTTAAAATAAATAAGACCAAAACTATTTACATTTACATTGTATCTAAATGTTCCCATGTTTAAGACAAAGCCGTGAGGGGGCGTGGTCTGTGTCTGGTGCCGCCCTCACTGTGAGCGCACTGAGCCTCGTGCAGCAAAAGGGCGCTCATTACAAACCACCAGAGACGAGCTTCTGCGGCACGAACGGCCCGAGCTCCGCACCACGAGGACACATGACGCGTACGCACGGCTCCCGGTACGTCCTTTTCCCGTCACTTTATGTTTTGTAAGATTATAAACGACGTAGCCCAGAAATGGTAGAGTTAGAATATATTTGACAAAGATGTGAGGACATGTCAGCTAAGCGTTCTGCTGTTTAAGGATTTACACTGTTGGCTACAGAAGAAACAGAAAACAGTGTGATTTAACAGTAACGTAAATGTGTGCGTGTGCGTAAATGTGTGAATGTGTGCGTCATTTGATAAAAGTGACGTTTGAAACTCAGATACTCCTCTGTTCAGGTGTTTTGAGAGTGAAGCATGACGGGTGTAAAGCACGTGACATGTGAGTCTAAGATCATGTAGAACCAGGGCCTTTAACATGGGTTTCTTTAATAGAAATTCCTTAAAATGTCATGTTATGGATTTGATGTTCTGTGGTCTATGTGTATGTGCCTATAAAGGAGAGCAACCTCAAATGATACAGTTAAAAGTCCACTATGTCACTTTTCTTGTGAGGGATCCCTGACCCTCTTGTCTTAAATGTTTCTATAAAGTGTAATTTCATTTGTCATTATTCTCATTGCTCTAAAATACTGGGGTCACATCTCCGCTGATCTGACATGTCACTCTGCTTGTCTAATGCCATTCTGTAGAAGATTAACATCACCACGGAGATGAGCAGGTGGCGGATCCTCATAAAAGTTAGAGCAGCTTTAATGTTGTAATTAATGCCCATTCTATAATTTATGTAAATGTTTTGTACACTACCAGTGAGAAGTTTGGACACATCCTCTCATCCCTCATCTCGTCCACCCATACAAAAATGATCTTTATATCATACTTTGTATATTTGATGTCTTGTGTATGTATCTAGGGCGTGTCCAAACTTTTGCCCGGTAGTGTACATGTGTGATATACATTTCACACTGGCTAATATTTCTCTGGAGTCCTTGTCACTTCTCAAAGAGTGTCTTTGAAGACCGCAGTGGACAATAGCTTCTCAGACTTACGTCTCGTCTCATTAGCCCTGCTCCTGTCTGTGTGCTCCTAATGAGACCAGCCTCTGTGAGAAAACCCTGAGTGTGTCCTTCTCACTACAGATCACGGGTGAGCGGGCCGCCGTGGGACAGGGAGCTCCCAGCACCACCTCCTCCCCTCAGACCCCGGACCTGACACTGCAAGAGGAGGAGGACAGGGGAGGACCAGAACAAGGGAAAGAAATGAGCAGAAAGGTTAGCAGTCCAGAGCATTATAGCGATGGAGAAAGTCAAAAACAGAGCTAAAGTAGAGCGTAATCCTTATATGTCCTATAGTAAAACTTTAAACCGTAACTTCAAACTGAGCAACAACAAATAAAAGCCTCCAATGGCATCAGAAATAGTGATGAATGAGTTAAGTTTAACATCACAAGTGTCCAAAAGCTCAAATTCAAGACAATCACGAGCTGTGGAACAAAGACACAAAACAAGGCAAAGCTCCTCAGGGCTTTTGTTCTTAATGTTTTGCTGATTATTGATTCAAATTGTATATCGGCCTGTTCAAAAGTAGCATAATTGATATCAAAGGTTTGTCTTTAACTGAAAAGTGTTCATTTTATCCAGTTCAATTCATGTTTATTTCTATAACACATTTAAAACAACTTGAGCTGACCAAAATAAAAATAAAAGTCATAGAAAACACACATACAGATAAAAGATAATACAGAGGAACAGAACAATAGAACACCAAGATGCCCTATCTAGCTAGTGTTAAATGCCAGGGAGAAGAGGAGGGCTTCAGTCTGGTCTGGACGGTGTTAGAGACTGTTGACTGTGCCATGGTCTTTCACAGATCAGAAAGATGTCAGTGTTTCTTCTTTTTGTGAGTTATTGTAAAAAATAGAATCTAAAATCAGAAATTCCAATGAGTAAGGTGCTCAGAATAACTACAGAACTATAGAAAGGGGTCTGTCTGTGGGCTGATGTGTGCTTGTTTGAATAAAGCATTCTCTCTCTGTGTCTGTGTCTGGTCTTTTAAAAACTGCCAATAAAACATTTTTGTCTGGTCTCCTTTTTATTTAACGTGAAGCTATCTCATTCTGACCTGCTGGTGTTCTTTATTATCACTATAGCCTCGCCTTCTTATAAAAGGCCTGAATGATAAAATGATGAGGGTTTTTCTCGCACGCGCCCGTCAGTGCTCGCGGCAGCACGCGCCAGCCACCTGCTCGCGCGTCACCCGCACTTTATCCTTTTACAAATTTACAACGGTCCAGGCGGGGGTCTGGGGAAGCATTTGGGTTGTTAGGAAGAAACATGAAGCCTATTGGGTGATGCAAGTTTCAAAATAAAAGCTTGCTGTTTGTAGTTTGCGCAGACATTGGTGCAGCAGTTTTTTTTGGGGGGGATTTTTTTTTTATATTTTGAAATTTGAACCGAGTCTCTTGTGAGGCTTATAGATCCATGAGGCACCAACTTGTGGAGTCGCCCTCATTTGAATGTTCCCGCGCAGCAGCTCGAGGGGCAGATGTGTCCGAACAAAAGACTGGCCCCACGCGGATAATCGAGGCTCATTTGAATAACTGTCGCATGGACGGCGCGTGCAAGAAATTCCCAGATTTTCCCAGGGTCCGGACAGCCGTTGGCTCTCAGCAGTGAGTCTGTGGTTAACGAGGTTTAGTCTGAACATCAACTCTGGAACAGAAAAAAAAAAAAAACAAAACTACACGCTTTACATCCACTGCAGGATAATGAAACCGTGTGCATAAAACTATAGATGTTATATTGGCCCATTTATGCGCACATTTAAGGCGCCTTTGTACAGCCTACAGTAACTACACTGTTTTAACACGTGGGTTTATTTCATTATATTAACAAAATGGAAAAAAAAGAATAATTTGCTGAACTTTTATTTATTTTATTTATGAACAAGTATTTATTTTGGCCTCTGTTACATGAACCTCTGTACTACAAACCAATGGTAGACTAACTGGGCTTCCACAGAAACCTCCCAGAGTGCTCACTGCAGAGAGTGGCTCGT
Organism: Periophthalmus modestus; assembly: GCA_019594935.1. Lineage (NCBI taxonomy): Eukaryota > Metazoa > Chordata > Actinopteri > Gobiiformes > Gobiidae > Periophthalmus > Periophthalmus modestus. Next base: position 37,196 of record JAIEZT010000111.1, on the reverse strand, counting down.
GCTGCCTCTGGCCCCTGGGAGCAGGAGTCCATTAGTGTCCTGTGGGAACAGCTCTGAGTGTCTGGGCGCGCGGTGTCGATGACAGTTGGATTTATGCAACAGATGGTTCAGAGAGGCACGCGCCAGGCACGAGAGCAACCCCCCCACTCACCCCCCCTCACCCTCTCAAGAGGCCTGTACAGAGAAATCAATCTATTAATGTGGCAATTTGGACAGGAACACCAAGTCCAAAATTCAGGAGTTATTTTTCATTAGTTTTTGTATTTGGAAAAAAATAGACTCACAGCCCGTTTTAAATAGTGCGCAACAGTCTGTTTGGATACAGCACATTCTGGACACAGACATAATTTGGCCTTTTCTTATTTTATAATTACGTTGTAAATTTAAAGTGTGGATCATATTTTATTAAACAAAAACAGTGAATTTGTTAAAAGGCCAGTGCTGTTTTTCCATCCTGTGGATTTCATACAAAGGCTTAAAGCCTCATTTACACAGAAACACTGACAGTGCGCACCTGACGCCTGTAGGTGAGGGTCACCCTGGTGAAGCTTTCCTACCCCCCTCTGGCCACAACATGAAGTGCAAAATGAGATTCACTGCATTTTAATTTGAGAAGCTGGGACGCGGGCAGTATACGACTCCTCACCTGAAGTTAACTGTAAGACACTTAACTCACATTGTTCATATGAGGCGCCCGGTGTAATAAATAAATAATTAAATACATAAATAAGCTAGGTAAATAAATATATAATCTGAGGCTGGTTTGCTGAGGTCCCATAAGGAGCAGAGCAGTGAGCAGCTGAATGAAAAAAGAAAAAGGTCCCATTTAGAAGCATGATATGTAATGTGTCTTTGGGACACAGGGTGGTGCTGGAGCACACCTGGAGTACGCATGTGAGTCTGTCTCTTTTAAACTTTCTTATAGTTATAATAGTATTAGTTACATTCATAAAGGTGAAGGGTCACAGATCATATTTGAGCACGTATTATCTCAAAGTCTCTGATACATTCAGTGAAGAGAAAATGAAAAGTGACGCATGTTTTACGTGAGCTGACCTCACCCAGCGTCAGCACGTCAGGTCAGTCAAACTGTTCCAAAATAAATCATCTGGCTCTTCTGAGTGAAGGAGTGTAGTGCCAGTTTCACTATAATATGTTTTATTCATGAGCACAGACTGTATGTAAACAACACGGCGGTGGCCACCCTCCAGGAGAATGACAAAAACTCACCTCCAACACAGCAGCAGGTTGGAGTTAAAATAATCAAATAAACCAGTAGAGCCAAACCTAAATAAGCCCTAACCCTAAACTATATTCACACTGTAAGAGTTTTTGTGAACTATGTCCACTAGTTCCACATTAGTTTTCTTGTGGCCAGTGCCCGGTAAAAGTTCAAGTTCGTCTGAGTGTGAGGGGGCGGGGCCTGTGCATCCTCCTGCCCCTTTAACATGTGAGCCGATTTTAAGAAAGCATCAACCTGCAGCAGCTCAGTGATCCTCCCCCTGATGGATTATTCAACAGGCTGAGTCCCATGTCGCCATCTGCCACAGGAATATTTTTCAAGCTCTAAAAACGCGTTTTTTTTTTCTTTACAAAGCGTTTAATCTTAAAACCAAAAAGAACAGTCTACGTCTTTTTGTGTAGCGTTACCAGAGCTGAGTATCTCGTTGTTTGTGCGCGGAGCGTGAGCCCCGGGGAGCTCACATAGAGCAGATCTGTCTCTCAGGACGAGAGCGGACACAGTTCAACATGTAACACTTCACTGTGTCACAGACTAAAGCGACTGTGGGTATGTGGCTGTTTGACTTCACACACTGAGTTACCGCAGCTTCAGTGGGACCATGGCGCGTCCCGGTGAGCCCCGTGTTTAGAGCAGCAAACTGACAGTCCAGGGTCCCGGGGCCATGGTGGCGGAGGGAGACCGGACGCTGCTGGCCGCGCGTCAGGGGGACGTCCAGGCTCTGAAGACGCAGCTCGCGGCCAAAGAGCTCACGGCCGAAGTGAAGGACTCACTGGGGGCCACTCCGGTGCATCACGCCGCGCGCTCCGGGAGGCTCAGCTGCCTGCGCTTCCTGGTGGAGGAGGCAGGGCTGCCCGGGAACTCTTTGGCCAACAACGGAGCGAGCCCCGCGCACGACGCCGCGGCCACCGGACACTTGGCCTGTCTCCAGTGGCTGCTGACCCAAGGAGGATGCAAGCCAGAGGTGAGTCAGCGCAGAGTAATCCCCCGTCCCCTGACACCACTGTTTCCCACAGCCGTGACCCGAGTTTATAACATCCATAAAGCAGCATCTCTGTAGGATATAACCGGGATAGGCCATAACCGTGTAAAAAGAGACAATACAGCAAATCAAACATAATAACCTACACTCAGTTTCTCAGTTTAAAAGCAGCCTTTATGTGGACTTATGGGGGTTAAATGTACCACGTGCCCAGAAGAGAAGGAAGTGCATTCCAAACTTTATTAAGAGACATAAGCCTACTTTGACAAAGCAGTTGAGTAGGGATAAGTGTGGAAATATACAGTGGACATATTCAAGTCACTGCCAACAAGAAAAAACAAAAAACATAGCAAACTGCAAGTATTTTTGTGGAAAATATAAAGCAGCGAGTCTCCAGCCACCTGCCATTTTCCATGTCAATAAACAATGCAAATGATCAGTCTTCCTATAGAGTTACATAATCCCAGTGGGACACAGTGTATCTATAAGGGGAAAACATAGAGTTAGAATTCATTATGCATCAAGTTTAATTACACCATCTCCACCTGAGACTCTACAGTGTTTACACTTCAGCTCGGTTTGATTCAGGTCTGCTGTAAAGAACACAGTCATTCAGTTAAAACTTACTAACTTAAACTAATTCACAGCCCCATTCTCATGAAACATTTCTAGATGGATCCAGATAAAACAAGAACAGCACTTGTTTTTTAGCCAGCTGTAGGCCTTCATTTGTTCATTTTATTCACATACATAAACAGTGAGCATTACGCACAAAGGCTATAGGCTGTTTTGAAATGTTAACCCCCAATTCAAGGCCGGCCAAAACAGACTCAATGTGCCGCTCCATCTGACCTTCGGTAATCGGCGAGTCTAAGTTTAAGACAGCTCTGCAATAAGAGCGCCTTCATGTTCTTACTGTCTCTGTTACTTTTGATGGCTGTGTGGACAGTGACAAGAAGATGACCCGATAAGACGCTTTAAAGCTCCTATGCATGTTCTCTTCAAAACTATGAGGTACAGGTGGGTGATATCGTGGAGACTTTTTTTGTTTTGGAGACATTAAAAATGTGAATGTTGAGTATTTAGTCATACAACTGTTTTAAAAGGCTTCAGTTGTACAGTAAATGCACAGGACAGTCTAATGAGTGTCTAAAGGCAGGTTTCTACACTTCCAATAGTTTATTTTTATATTCCATTCACGTTTTGTACTAGGGATGCACAAATCCAGCTTTTTTCAATTCAGTATCTGCCTATTGCTGGGTTTCAGGTGACATCACAACATTCCACAGACCAATGATATTTAATACAGATGGGGGCAGCTAAAATGAATATTGTCAAAATTCAGATTTTTTCATAATATATTTATGTAGTGAGTTGCTGGGTGTAGTCGCAAATATAAATGATCAAGTTCAACATTTGTGCATTTACCTTTTGGATATTTCCTGTCAAACTACAATGTAATTAATAGTGAAAACTGGCCCTTGTCCCCCATCTCAGAGTATGACATCATCACTTTCTTTTAATTATCTCTTAAGTAATGACAGAACTAATTTGTATAAGTCAAAGCTCAAACATTAGAGCTCAGGGCTTTTAATGAAGCAGTCTATTTAAAATGGTGTACTGGGGTTATCGTGCGTTATTTCAATCTGAATTAATTTGTTATCATGATGTCTGTGTAATCGTTCAGGTATGAGTCATTGTAAAAGCAAAATTCAAATCTGTCAAGTGGACAAAAAGTTGTAGGAGTGAAGACATTTGGCTGCTCATCCAAGCCGCTTTTTCAGTTCTGGTCAGATTACTGGAGGACAATGCCTTATATCTGTCTGAAGGGAGGACTTTTTTAGACTGTAATCCCAATGAAATTCACTCTCAAAACTTTGTCCAATCAAATTCAACCTTCTTTTGGTACGGACCCTACCTGTACCCTCCCTGTACCCTCCCTGTACCCTACCTAGACCCTACCTGGACCTTACCATGATGATAATAATAATGATGTGATTGACAGAGCAAGGACAGCTCTGGAGCCACAGTCCTGCACCTGGCGTCCCGCTTCAGTCACTCTGAGGTCACAGAGTGGCTGTTGAAGAGTGGAGAGGGGGACCCTGGGGCCACCACATTAACTGGGGCCCTACCGCTCCACTACGCCGCTGCCAAGGGAGACCTGCCCTCCCTCCGCCTGCTCCTCGGACACAGCCCAACGTAAGACCACACTGCATATTAACTCACAACACATTTTGAATTTTTTGGCCAGTATATATGCTCATAAGGTTGTCTAATAGGTTGCCTTCATGTGACATTGTAACATTAATCTCTATAGTTTAAAGGTCATATGTTACACAAAATGGATTACTCTGAGCTTTCAGGCATGTTATAATGTCGTTACCTCATAAAAACATACCTGGAGATGTGTTTTGTTTCATTCACACATGAGTAACTCTTTATTATTAGTCTGTCTACATCTCTAAAGCTCAAAATGCTCTTGTGATGTCACAAAGCAGTAGTTTTCAAGTTAACAGCTAATTTTACCTTTTGTTCAGAAGAGATTGGCGATTTCAGTTCTGAAATGATCTAAATGATTCTAGTAAAGATGTATGGAGTTTAAAAACACAGTGGAGCACTTCCTGTTTTACCACATGACATCACAAGATGGAACAGAGTGTTTTCAGTTTGAGAGAAGAACTCAGCCTAAATGTGCAGGGTTTGTGTGTTAAACATGTGTGAATGAAACACAACACAACTCCTGGTGTGTTTGTGACAAGGAAACGATATTAGAACATAGATAAAAAAATGGCGTCATATGGGCCCTTTACACTGAGCTGGAGGACAGGTCAGGGTTATGGAGGCAGTTGCTGTTTAACTGTCTGCCTGCAGATTTGTGGACTTTGTTTATGGCCAATAAGGCTGTAATTGCTGGAGCCATAATAAGAATTCAATAGGGAATTATATTGACAGGGAATTATATTGACACATAGATTATAAAGTGTTCAGGGCCATATTTGGATTCTCATTTGCAGAATTATATGTTTACAGATAAAACACAACATTTGTATAGTGTTTTTATTTTGCAAACATCAGAGTGTATATTTATACGTGACAAAGAGACATTAAGTGGATCTATGGGATGCAAGACAGGTTTGTAAGCTGTCAAAGTAAAGAGGGAGATGCAACTGTAAAAGCCATGATGATGGCAAAGGAAATGGAAAAAAAAAAAACATTTCTGAGGTTTTAGTTGCTGTTGTTTGGAAACATAATGGAAATATCTTATTCCCAAATCTTATGAACAAAGCCATGGCCATTTGTGAGTGTAAAGTGAAACTGAAAGCCATGTTTTTGTGATTGTTGTCATTATTTCTCATTAAGCAGCAGTTTGTAACACAAGTAGGTTTCACTGGAAGGATACTTTAGACGTCTGACCTTATGGGGAAATCTACACAGTTTCAAGGGCAACAGCATGAGTAAATACTTTTGCGTTGCGCAGTTGTAGATTTTGGTTAAACTAAAGCTTATTTCAAGATTCCTTGCGGGTTGAAACCACAGACTGTAGTGAGAGTGACGTCACTCACAGTGTTCGGCTCCAGTCATATGAAGCTCATCGAGGCTCTAGCTGTTACAGGGGCCGAGTTTCATATTAGGAATTCCAACTGTGAGTATCATAGCAACCAAAGAGCCAACCCAGAGCGAGGCTGTTGAAGGTAATGCCTCTCAATCAAACCTGGTGGTAATGCTAGAGGGAGTGACTTTGGGGAAAGAAGGCACCTGATTTGTCTCTTATTCATATTCATATCTTGAGTTATGGACAGAATAATGAAATAAAAACACTAAGATCGTGTAGAGCGGGTTAATACGGACATTTTAAAACGAAAAGAACAAGTCTGACAGCAGCAGTTACAGAGAGAGGGGCCACAGTTTTCCAATGTAAAGTGAATTGAAGCCAGAGTTAATGGAGCCGGATGTGCGCCCATGCACACTTCGTATTTGTAACGTGGCGGCGCTAGCAGGTTAGCTATGTCCATTTATATATATAGTCTATGGTTGAAAAAATAGTAGTAATAGTTCCCAGTTCCCTGGTTAGTAGACTTGCGTGGTTTATGTTGCGTGTTCCTTCTCATGTTTCTTATGTAAATGATGTGTGATTTTCATAAGACTGACATAAGTGTGTACAAGGCAAGCTGTATTTAAAGCAGCATTTGTCTGAGCCACTGTTGCCTTTTAAGGTCATGTTTGATGCCATTGTCTTTGTATATGGTGCTGTTAATCAGTGCGGGTTGATCCCAGACAGGCCCGGGTTCTGGAGATAAGAGGAACCATTGAGTAAGTCGTTAAAAAGAGTAAGAGTGTCAGGTGCGTTTTGTTTGAGGAATCGGCTCTGGTACAATACAAGTCAAAAGGCACAGCAACACACGGCAAGTTTATCTGTATGGCACAATGGTACACAAAGTAATTCAAAGTGCTTTACAGAATAAGAAATGCATTAAAATCACAAACAATCAAATCCAAACAGAAATAACATCATAAAATTAACACAACAGTCCTGGTTTAGTCCTGGTTTAGTCCTGGTTTAGTCCTGGTTTAGTCCTGGTTTAGTCCTGGTTTAGTCCTGGTTTAGTCCTGGTTTAGTCCTGACTCTGGGCACCAGAAGGAGGCACGTCCCTGAAGTCCTCAGAGTGATGGTTCATAGAGTGTGGTGATGTAAGGCTGGGGACATGTGCAACTAGAGCTACTGTAGCTGTATGCATGTTTATGGGTAAATCTGACAAACTGCTCGAAAAATGTAAACCAATAGAAAATATAATAGTAAATGGTCACGTTTTTATGTAACGCTTTTCTACCTTCAGGGCTCACAGCACTTTACATCAGTGAAAACTGTGATAAAAGGTAGGTGAGTTTGTTGTAAATTGAAAGTACATAATTTGGCAAAAATCATCACAGTCGACCCTACATATTGGCCAAAAATATTGGCAGAGCTTGTTTAACATCAACCTGCCGAGGGACTGAAGATGGAAATTAGCCATGATTAGCTATAATCTTTACATATTTACATTTTTAAATGTTCATTAATATGTGCTGTCCCTTAACAAATAAATAAAAAAAAAAGAAAAGAAAAAGAAAATTGGCTTATCGCCCGATTTCTCCATATTCTAAACAATCAGTATCGGTCATGAAAAACACTTAACACTTAGTATCGTGTTTCAGAGTTATTTGGCCGATCTCTAGTATCGTATTATTGTTTCATGAGTTATGTTGTGTCAGTTATTGTGTCATTGTGAAAGACAATTTACTGTAGTTTCAGTATTAGTGGTCGCTATCGTATTTTTATGTGTATGTATGTCGTGCGGACCGGTCAACGTTTGACAAACTGTTTACTGCTTTTCCCAAAGTTTGTTTCAAGTGGGTGAAGCTGAAAGACCCCAGCCTGTTCTCAAGAGTTGGCTGCTTTATTGTCTCTACTGCACAGGTACACATCAGTTTCATCGTCTTTTTCCAGGTACCTCCAGACTCACACACGTTGCTTTTTCGCTCAACCACATGCCACATGCGCCACATGCGCCACATGCACGTGCACGTCACCTCTCACTCATGCGCCACACTGACACAGAGCACATAGGAGCTTTCAAAATAAGATTCAGATACGCCACAAATACATTTATAAAGTGTTTTTTTTCATGAACATTTCAAATATTTCAGAATATGGAGTCGATGTCAAGAAACCTTAATATTTCACATAGAGCTGTTTTTCCTTTAGCCTCTGCTGTTTGTGCTCACAAGCTCCTCTCCTCGACCTCTGCCCTGACGCTCTGACTGTTGTGCGGCGGACACACATCTGCCACAGATATAATAAACTCGCCGTTATATCAAATGGATTTATGTTGCGATTTCCTATCAGGATTTTCATTATATATCTACGGACGAGCTTAGCGTGTCATGAGGAGCGTGCAAAAGTCACTTCGGAGAAAATGCGGTCGCTGATAAGTTATTTACTGTTTTTGGTCGGCGGCCTGGTAGCAAATGCGTCACGGACCGGTACCGGTCCCCGGCCCGGTGGTTGGGGACCACTGGTCCAGATGGTCTAGATGTGCTACGTAGCTTAGCTTAAAGAATGTTATGTTTTCTTCCTAGTATGTTGTAATAAAATGCAAAATCCGCATTAGACATTTTGTTCATTGTAAATTACAAAACTGACTTAAAACAGCTTAATAATAGAAATGGGACCTGACGTGATAAGCCCCGCCTCTTCATAGTGGCATTCCTCCTTGTATGTGCTGGATTTTTGTTGATGTGTTTTATTTTTTGAAAAACCCAAATCTTTTTGAACACTATGACCCTATGAAATGTAACTTTGAGTAAGCAAATTATGAAGGAACAGCGTAAGCTCATAAAATGATTTTGCATATGTCCCCGTAAAGAAAACTAAGTTAAAGTCACACTATGTTCCTTTAGTGGTGGAGGGACCTCTACCTGCTGGTCGTCATAGAGATGGTTTAGCTTTGCCCAAAATGTTCCACAGTATGGTATTAAACCTAATCAATTTAGCATTGTTCACACATTTTACAAGAAGCTGTTTTATTGTCACCTTAAACTTAATCCTGATCTTGTGCTCCGTAGTGGTAATAGGACCAGACAATATTAACCTCATTCCTGTGTCTTTAACCACACTGGAGCTATCTTTAGCTGCTTGTCAGGTCTAATATTTTGCCTTTGCTGTTTGCAGTGTAGCCAGGTGCGTTTCTCCTGAAAGTTTAATGAGTTTGAGACATGGTAGCTTGCTGATAGCACGGGGCCCATTCACTGTTCTGTTTAGCTCCTCCTCCTGCCTCTGTTTACCTCCGTCTCCACAGCAACGCACGGTAGCGCCAACTGCAGATAAGATAATGAGGAAAACAAAGCTATTTGAACGGAGGGCTGCCCCTCTATTGTTTTTAAGGTCAGCTTTGTAGCTGAGAGATAGCCTTAGAGTTAGGGATGCACCGATACTGGTATCGAACTTTGGCACAGATACTGACTGATTAGTTAGATCGGGTATCGATTCCATGATATTGGTTAAGCCGATTGATTAAGCTGATTGGATGTGATGAGATTATTTACAGGTCCAGAACATTGCATCATGTTTGATACAAACGTGTTCAACCTGAGAAATAACAGTTTCGATGTAATAACATGATTGGATCTCTTCTTTAAGGAAATAAATGCCATTTTAAGTCCATACACTGGTATTGATTAATATCGGGCATTGGGTATCAGCAGATACTTAAAGTGAAAGTATTGGTATTGTAACTGCTGGATCAGTGCATCTACTTATAGTCCTGTTATAATTAATACATCACTAGTCACTGCTTTTACAACAGTTAAAAGGATACATTCTTGATAAGGATGTTTGTTTGGACACGTCACATATCCAAGCAAACATTTGACACTAATGAAGTTATTATTACAGGTTTTGTGATGTTGCCTAAAAAGAGCAGTAATAAACATCTGAAAGTTCAGTTCCTGTGTACACACACTGCCTCGTTGATATAAAGCACTGACAGAACACACCCAAAGAAGTGCCTCATACACAGTGATGTGCACAGATCACCAGAGGGTCGAGTTTTGAACTAAAGTTACGAATCAACAATGATGTTTGAGGGTGCACTCTTTACGTCACATCTACATCAGTTCATTCAATTTATTATTATGAATGTATTATTAAAAAGTATAACGTAGTACTGTTGTCATATCAATTAACAATAAAAAAAAAAGAAATATTCTGTTTCCAATGACAAGTCCTCTAAATGTCGCCTGTAAACAGGAAGCTGAAGTCCATGAGAAACTGTAGAGATGCCACATTTACACATTGGACAAACACATGTTCATTAATCTGCACTGTCCCACATTTAATAAAATAAAATAAAAAAAAATAAACCATATTTGGTTGTAGAGTTATTCATGACATTCATCTTTCACCATTCAAAAGACATAATATTATGTTTTTGCTATGACAACAGTGCAAAATAATACCATCATTCTAAATCACACAGGTTACTCATGTAACGTCTCATTACATTGTGTTGTACTGTGTTTTTGTCCTGTGGTTTGTCCTAGAAAACAAATAGTTGCATGAGACCCACATCTAAAGCCGTACTCTGCGTGTCAATGCTTACAAATGATTTAATAACAATAATTACAAGTATTGGGTTGAGCAAATGGAAGAGCAAACACACGTCTTTGTTGTGCGGCCATATTGTCCGTTGGTCCTGTGTCACAAGCGTAAATTTATGGTGAGTTCTGTGGGCCATTAGCCTGGAGTCAGATCCATCACGCCGCTGCTCTGTGTGTCTGCTGATAACCGCAGAACACAAAGAGGTGAATGGAGGCCTGCTTATGTAACCCAATCAGTTCAGATTAACACGCTGGCCTTTGGCGTAAGGCCCTGACACAGTGACGAGCGACCACTGACCCAAGAGTTTCGAGACAGTTGAGATGCCAGTTACCCTGTTGTTTATGTCTGTGTATTGACCTTATTTGGCCTCGCCCACTTTTTCTGTAAATGCAACTAAATGGCTCTTTCTTTGTAGTAGCACATCCGGTTAAGTGGAAATCCTGTTCCTTTGTGTCAGGTGTTCAATGGTTATGTGCAACATCAAGTCAACCCTGCACCGATTCTCTGGGAAGCTTTAAAACGGCTCTGTCGTCCTACAGAACTTACCTGCTGTCAGGATCAGCAGCTCCATACAGAATAATACAACCTGAATGACAATTGTCAGTTCATATCTTCATGTTTTTGTAATTTCTTCTCAATTAAAATGTGAACTTTGAACAGAAAAATTTAATTACAGATAAACTTAAATCCTCCATGTTGAGAGGAGCCAGCAACCTGGCATGTCCCACTAGGAGGAGACCCCGGGAAGACCCAGGACACGTTGAAGGGACTATGTCTCTCAGCCGGCCTGGGAATGCCTTGGGGTCCCGCCGGAGAAGCTGGAGGAAGTGTCTGGGGTGTGGGAAGTCTGGGAGTCCCTGCTTAGACTGCTGCCCCTGCAGCCCTGGATAAGCAGAAGAAAATGGATGGATGAATAGAAATCAGAAATCTAATCACCCAATACTTGTCTCAAATTGTGCAGCCCTAATGTCCTAATTTCTGTTTGGAATTTATAATAAATTTTATCAAGAAAAACAGATTTAAACATAAAAACAGTCTAATTCCACTTGAGAAGTCAGCTTTATCCAGTTAATCATAATTGTGATTATAAAGGTCGTTATGTACTCATAAGAACGAAAGAAAGAAAGTGACAATTTTAGGTGAGAATTTTAGGAGCTGTAGTTGGACTGTTCTGTTCACTTAAAACTAAGCAGTAACATCAAATGCAAAGAGATATTTTGAGTCATAAAGTTTAATTCATAAGGCTAGTTACAGGTGGTGGAACGTAAGTACCAGTCGTACTTAAGTATACATTTTATGTATGTGTACTTTACATAAGTAGTGGATATTTTTTGCTTTTACTTCACTATATTTGAGAGCAGTATCTGTACTGTCTACTCCATTACATTTTTGAACTGGACTGAAAAGTAAAAGTATTTTTTATTATTGTTTAACACCCGCTGAAAAGGCTGAGGGTTTATTCTTAACATGTTCATAATTTGAGCAAACAAAAATACACAAATAAAAACGATCGATTCTATTGTTCAAATTCAAATCTTTATCACAATCACTACATTTGAACCTTTATAAGACTCAAAATCAGTGTGAAATACTTTTACTTTTCTGACATTTTTAAACGGGTACTTTAATACTTTTACTTAAGTACATTTTTTCAGTTGATACTTTTACTTTCACTTGAGTATTTTCGCCCCTGTATGTGTACTTGTACTTAAGTAACAAAATGGAGTACTTCTCCACTCCTGCTCGTCGCACACAACCAGAGCAAAGTACATTCACTGTTGTTGGTTCATTGTGTCAGTAATAACAATTTTATATCATGACTCAACCCTATTTGAAACTCACTACACCAAAAATATACACATCTGAACACGACAATAAGCAGGATTAAGTACAGAAACGGCACTTTGGCCTTTCTCACCCGCAGTTGTAATGTAGAGAAAAAGGAGAGTGTGTTTTTCACGGAGCCAGAGACCAGGTTCCTCAGTAATCTTCTTAATAACGACGTACTTGGAGCAGGTCTGGAACAAAAACCCAACAGAGAGGCTTATTGTTCCAATGTGTGCTACTTGAAATGGTCCTGCATAGATTGTGTTACTTAGGTTACAAAAATATTTCATTTTTCTTCATGTGTTTGGGGACAGCAGTGAAGTCTGAACTATAATTAGTGAGGTGTCTATTTTGGTCCAGACTGTTTAGCCGTCTTATTTCATTCAAAGCCAAAGGTCTTTAGTGCACTATTACATAATAATGCTTTTTATTATGTAAGTAGGAATACTATGAGGCATTTTTGTTAGGAAATTAAAGTGGTTAAAGTGTGTACGGTAGTAGTTTTCAAATGAACAGCTACTTTTTACCTTTATTTCAGTAGAGATTTGTAATTCCGGGGCTGAAATCATCCAAATGATTCTAGTGAAGGTGTATCGTATTAAAAAAACGTTCCTGTTGACCCGGGACAGTCCCAGTTTTGAGCCCTGTGCCCCCTGTCCTACCACATTTATACAACACCAGTGAAGTTTTATTCAAGAAATGTTCCTATTCTTTTCCCTGTTTTTGGCTAATCTGATCCCCGCTAACAATAAATAAGGGAATATATTGTTATTTGTTTAAGTTAAACACAGAAAAACGAGTTTGTAAATGCGCATAAGGCAAAAAAAATGCACCGACAGAACTAGGCCTGTCACAATAACACATTTTGATGTTTCACTGAAATAAATATAGACGATAAAGGACAATATTGCAACTAACTTATGCCACTGACAGAAAAACGCAAGAGCAGATTTAAACCACAAAAACTATTCTAAATCTAATTATTGTTCAAAATCATGAGCTGTAATAAATAAACAGCAGAATTAAACACTTTAGTACTTTAGTTTTGCATCTGTAATGAGTCATACAAGTTATAAATTCCTCCTTGTACAGATTAAATCTTATCATACAGCCAAAAATAATGTAATCATTTCCATTAAAGGTCCTATATTACGCAAAATGACTCGTTAAGCTTTAAATCATGTTATAGAGTTGTTACGTCTTCAAAAACATACATGGAGTGAGTTTGTTTCGTCACACATGTTTGAGTAACACTTTATTACGGGTCTGTCGACATCTCCAAAGCTCCAAAATGCTCTGTTCCACCTTGTGATGTCATGAAGTGGTAGCCTTCACATTAACATTACGTTTACTTCAGTAGATTGGCAATTCCTGGGCTGAAATGATCCAAATGATTAGAGTGAAGGTGTGTGGAGTTAAAAAACATAGTGGAGCACTTCCTGTATCACCACATGACATCACAAGGTGGAATAAAAACACAACTCCAGGTCTTGGTTGTGATGAGGAAACAAGATGACAGTGTAGATCAGAAAACAGTGTAATGTGGGCCCTTTAAATTACTCCAAAGCTGAAGTGGAAGTATACATGATCTGATCTCTTTTCCCTTTTGAGTGAGTGGCGAGTAGCGATTAGCTCTGTTTGCTAGCTATTCGGTCACACTAGGCCAGGCTCTTTCTGTAGCTGATGTAATGTTCACCTGATCCGCAGAAGCAGCACTTACTGGCCCCCGATCAAGTCTCTTCACGCTGAGAGGGCCCTCCACACTTGTTTCTGTCTCATATTCAAAACACACAACTTAAACAGTTCTGTCGTCTAAGACCCCTGTGAGCAGCTGAACCTCATCCCTCTTTTGTTACTGGCATCAATAATTCACCCACCTGCCCACTTCCCGATGAGTCTACAGTTAATGGCGTCTCTTGTATTTTGAAATATTTAGACCTTGTTTTACATTCCTTAATTGGCTTGTTTTAAAGATGATTCCGCACTCTTCAGCTAAGCTATTTTAAAGGTCCTGTATTACACAAAAAAATGGATTCTGAGCTTTAAGCCGTGTTATAATGCTGTTACCTCCTCAAAAACATACCTGGAGTTGTGTTTTGTTTCATTAATTTCCTCGGTCTGCATCTCCAAAGCTGAAAATGCTCTGTTCTACCTTGTGATGTCATGAAGTGGTAATTTTTGAAGTTGTGGTCACATTGCCAATCGTGACATTTTTATATAGTGCTTTTCCACCTTCCAGTTTTACATCATTCATACACCAGTGCACACAGACACTGGGGACAAGGTGGGTTAAGCGTCTTGCCCAAGGACACAACAACAGCATTCATCTGTGGGAGCTGGAATCGCACCGCCAACCTGTGATTGAGCGGATCTGACCGCTCTACCGATGACGTTTATGTCGACAGTGGGATTCGGCTCAGTGGACAAATGCTCTACCAACTGAGCTACTGTTACTTTCAGTTAACAGCTAAAATTATGCAAATGATTATCACCACATGACATCACAAGGTGGAACAGAGTGTTTTCTGTTTGAGAGAAGAACTCAGCCTAAATATACAGGGTTTGTGCGTTAAACTTGTGTGAATGAAACAAAACACAACTACAGGTCTGTTTGTGATGATGCCAATGACTGAACTTCATAACTTTCATTCAGAGTAAATGTTTTATGTTTTGAGGACACATGATGTTTTGACAAGACCTTTTATCATCTGATTTTGCAGCTTTACTTGTTGCAGTTTCCTTGTACAGTGGGCAGTGGTAATGTGCTTTTCAAACGATGTCAGTCCGAAGGCTATTTGCATATCCTCTACTTATGGAGTCAAATGTCTATGTTTGCCAGTGGTGGAAGGCAACAAAGTAAAAGTAGTAAAGTACTGTACTTAAGTAGAATTTTTAGGTATCCGTACTTTACTGAAATACATTTTACAGTGGATACTTTTTACTTTTACTTCACTACATTTGAGAGCAGTGTCTGTACTTTTTACTCCACTACATTTTTGAACTGGACTGAAAAGTAAAAAGTACTTTTCACATGATTTGATGGGTTATTTTGAGCATGTTCGTGGTAACATCCTGACTAAAGTTTTTGAGTACAAGCTTCAGCTTTGAGCAAACAAAAATAAATACACAATATTCATTAAAAAAAAAAAAAAAAGAAACTGATTCATATAGTTACTGTTAAACAAAATATGTCTCATTTTGAATCAGTATCACTACATTTACACTTAAACAAATGAACAAAACTTGTGTGAAATACTTTTACTTTTTGCTTTTAAAGTACATTTTTAACCGGCACTTTAATACTTTTACTTAAGTAGATATTTTCATGTGACACTTTTACTTGAGTATCAAAATTGAATACTTCATCCACCGCTGACGTTTTACATATATCCTATGACTTTAGTTCGGATGTTTCCCTTTTGAAATAATAAACACAGCATTAAAGTAAAGTTTATGTTTTATTTAGAACCTTTTAAGCCCCGCCTCCTTCCCCTCACCTCGTCACCTCCGCCCCCTTCACCACCGTCCGCAGAGAGCTCTGTAATCCACTTTACACACCGGCTCTAAAGTCTGACCGCTCCTTTGTCAGTGTCCAAATAAAGCTTGACCTGACGGGATTTACCTGCAAAGCGCCCGCTCACTCCTTGACCTCCCAGTGTCGTGGAGCAGATCTGGAACAAGGCCCAAAAACATCTTTCCATTAAAGCAGAAGGCAACGTAAATGTCACAGCAACTGACCGAGCTCGTGCAGACGCAGTGACGACAAAAATATGTCACTGTTTTATTCCTTTAACAATCAAATCCTGGATTCAGTTTGTTTTATTACTTCCAGGGTTAATTTCCTGAACTTAAAATAAAACTGACTTGTAATCATTCATTGCTACTAACACAAAACATAGTCAAATTTCTTTCTCGATTGTCTGAACTCTGCTCCACAGGCTTTTACTGACAGAGGATTGACTGTAGACATCTGCATCACAAAGGCCCAAGTGTATTATTGAAAATTAGACCTAACCTGATCTATATTAAAACTGTATTTTACAAAGTGACAAAACAGATAATGCACAATTCCCATAGTTATTTTTACTACTTTCTACTTTTTATATACCCATAGAAGACATCAAATATATGAAGTAAGATATATGGAATTATATAGTCAAGAAAAAAGGGTAAATAACTCTACTAAATATATATTTTTTACATTTTACATTCAAATCCTCAAAGTAGCCACCCTTTGCTTTGTCAAAAAATATTAGTTAGTATAGTTATTTAACTTTATAATATATATAATTTATATATTTTACCAGTTGGCGGGAGGGAAGGGGCGTTACCTTCAACAGCCTCGCTCCAGATTGGCTCTTCGGTTGCTATGATACTTGTTCAGAATTCCAAATATGGAACTCGGCTCCAAATTTTCCCCTATAACCTCTAACCTCGATGAGCTTCATTTAACTGAAGCTGAACGCTATGGCTAACGTCATACTCACTAAGCTTCATATATTTGATGTCTTCTGTGTGTATATAAAATGTAGGAAGTAGTAAAAATAAAGAAAAATTGATTACCTATATGCATTCCACAGGTTTAGCCTTGCACCACACCCACCTATAGTTGTGTATGGTAATCGAAAATTAGAGGAAGGAAACAAGACAACGACGTTTTGCATTGAATTTAAATATCCTCAAGTAATCTGAAACCAACGCTGCTGCAGGTCACTCTCTTACAGAAGCTGCCCTCAGACTCAGGATTATACACGACAATGATTATACATGAGTGCTGGTTCAGGAAGCACAAGATAAGGCCACGTATAATTTTGAGTTAGGTTTTCACAATATGATCGTAAGGACTAAATAATTATATCAGTTCAACAATACTAAGTAAACGTAGATGTAAAGTACTTTTCTCTGGATGTTTATGTCACATTAATGTAACCTTCTCATTCAGAAAGTTTGAGTCACATTAATGTAACCTTCTCACATTCAGAAAGCTTCAGTCGGTTTATACACGACAATGATTATACATGAGTGATGTACTGATAAGGCCACGTATAATTTTGAGTTAGGGGGTAAGGACTAAATGGGACAGTTCAACAAAATAAGTAAAGGATGTCACTGTTGTAACCTTTCAGAAAGTTTGAGTTAATACAACTGGGACGGAAACAAAATGAAGGATGTCACTGTTGTTTGACCTATAATATAATGAATAATCATAATAATAAAATTGTAACGATTCTTCTCTCATGAAATAAAATGTAAATCTAAAATTTAATATTGTGACTAACTTATCTAAAAATAGTAAATCGTTGTAATAAACTGAGCTCTTAATCGGTTTGACTTCCCTTCCAGCGTTGTCAACGTGCAAACTAAAAATGGTGCCACGCCTCTGTACCTGGCCTGTCAGGAGGGTCACCTGGAGGTGGTCCAGTACCTGGTGAAGAGTTGTGGGGCAGATCCCAGCATCAGGGCCAATGATGGGATGACGCCTCTCCATGCTGCAGCTCAGATGGGACACAACACTGTCATCGTCTGGCTGGTATGTTGTACTGACATCACGCCAATGGAGCAGGTTTGTTATTGGAAACTAATATCAAAATTACAGAAAATAAAAATACATTGTTTGAGACTAAGGCTTTTTTAAACTAAGATTGATAGAATAATTTAGTTTAAAGAAATGTGTTTTATGGAATTTATGATTTATGATATAAGTGCATAGCAGTTCAAAATGTTTTACCTACTTGGTGGGAAAGTATCTGTGGACCATATTTAGCATAGTTTTACAATGTCCCTAACCCCTATTTTTGAAGAGAATTTTAAAAAAAAAAAACAGGACGCAGAGCTGATTTCTAAAAAATGAATTCCTCTATCGATGTCACAATACACAAAATTCTATGGTAAAATGATAAGTGGCCATGTTTTTATTTAGCCCTTTTCCACCTTCAAGTCACTCAAAGCTCTTTACATCAAGGAACCACTCATCCATTCACGCACACATTCATACACTAGTGTGCGCAGACACTGGGAGCAAAGTGGGGTAAGTATCTTGCCCAAGGAGGAACGGGATTCGAACCACCAGCCTTCGGATCAGTGGACAAACACTATCAACTGAGCTATTGTCACCCCCCAGAATTCAGAGAGGTTCAAGGAACACATTTCTCACACTGACAAAATAAAGTTTGGGTGTTTTTATTATGCATGCAGTGTGCAATTATGCAAATAACATGACCTTTGACCCTTGTTCACATGAAAAAAATCCACAAATGTCGAACCGATCGATTTACCCTAAAGACAAGCTCCATTACCAGACTATGTTCTTTGGCTCATTGACGTTACTAATATGTTTTTGTGTCTCCTTTGGTCCCAGGTGAGTTTTACAGAGATCAGTCTGTCGGACAAAGACGGCGACGGAGCCACTGCGATGCATTTTGCAGCGAGCCGCGGTCACTCTAAAGTTCTGAGCTGGCTCCTGCTGCACGGAGGGGAAATCGTCACAGACAACTGGGGAGGGACGCCGCTACATGACGCGGCCGAAAACGGTGAACTGGAGGTCTGTTCAAATGTTCAGCTGTGAGTTTAAAACTATTTACCCATTAATATTTCACGTATGTTGATGATATTTGCTCTATGTTTAGTGCTGTCAGATCCTTGTTGTAAATGGGGTGGACCTCGGCGTCAGGGACCAAGACGGCTTCAGCGCAGCAGATCTCGCCGAGTATAACGGTCACCAACAGTGTGCCAAATACCTACGCACTGTGGAGAACATGGTAAATACTGCTGTTCACTCCAAGCAGCATGGGGCTAGTCTGAGGAGGAACACCAAACATCATAACCAAAATTACAGCCAAAAATATAAAATTATGTCTGTTTAATGCCCGTTATTAAAGTCATTAAATCCAGTGCACCCTGCCACAGTGACCTGGGTCCGGGTGAGGCATGGGTCTGCGGAAAGAATCCACAAGAAGTCTATTTTTTCGTGTTGCTTTAGGTAAATACAGCAGTTCTCGTAGTTGGTGTAACAGACAGTCTGCAAGTAGCCCGCTCCGAGTATGTACAGGACCCGCCTTGGAGTCAGTATAAACCAGTTGTCCTGTTAGGATCCATAGCAAAATAAGGTCGAAATCTGTCAACGGCATGTAACCAGGTGCATGATGGGATGTCAAAACTGCAGTTTAATTGACTAAATTAGCAAAATTGGACCAAAGTCTACGTTCAGAAGGAGGGTATTTGGGCAAAAGTTAGAGCCAACAAATTAATTACTATAGTCACAGGTATAAGTTTAGTTTGACTGTATTGGACAGAATGGGTAAATACAATTTTTATATTCAATTATAAAACAAAAAATACACTTGTGTCCCTATCTAAGCTTTGTGTTTTAGTAAGCGTTTGTATTTCAGCCGATTTCAGGCCTGGAGTTACTCAGCAGAAGTGACAAGTAAAGTTTAATATCTGGGTCCTAAAACACACTGGTTTACAGGCACAAAGGTGAATATGTTTTTTTTTTTCTCTTTATTTCTACAGGGAGGCTTCTTTTTCATGGGCTTCCTGTTCAAAATACAGAAAAAAATTCAAACAAAAGACAAACAAAACAAGTAAATAGATAGCACCACCATTCATCAAGTAGCATTAGAACTGAAGACACTACTTTTGTCCAGTTGACAGAATTCAAGCTTCTTTTTTCTATAATTATGAATAAATATACAGTACATGTAGTAAATATCCTTGGGAATCAATATATTACCTTATATGTAACACCATTTTCTGCTAAAACTGCTGCTAATCTACTTTTTAGCAAACATATTGTAAGTTGCCACCAGGTTCTCAAGGGTCGTGGGCCTGATTGACCACAATTAGCTCAAGTGCACGCAGGACATTTTCTTCTCTCTGCTAATTAAAGAGCTGTTACACTGGCTGAACTGCCTCCCACGACTTACATCCCCTAGTGGCCAAAAGAATAATAAGTGCTCCACATTTGGCCCTGCTGTGCTCCTGCCCCGAGCGACTCCTGCCAAGAGAGAAGTGAGGCTGTGGGAAAAGCAGGAGTCCCACTGTGAGAAGCAGCACTGTGAGGACTTTCATTAGTGTGTGGAGTAATTATCTCTCTCATGCAACTCATGCGAAGGAAGAGACACATTTGACTTAAGAGAAACTAAGATCTATTTATATTTTACTGATGTGACCATAGACTGTGGATATAAATGGACGTAGCTAACCTGCCTAACTGAATAGGAAGTGATCATGGGCGCGCTTCCTGCTCCATCGACTCATTGAAAAATTGTCACCCCTCTTGCTATCAACCCACTCTACATGATCCTGGTGTTTTTATTTCACTATTGTGTCCTTAAATCAAGATATGAACATTAATAAAAGACGAATCAGGCACCTGTTACTCCCGTTAGCGTTAGACCTATTCTGCAAAATTGTAGGAGACATGGCTCTATGTTTTGATGATGTTTAAAGCGACGTCAGCTCCCATTGGACACTGCAGTTTTCTGAGTCGTTTTGTATGAATATTGCGATTTAAAATGTGCAAATAATAACATAAAGATCCACAGGTGTCACAGATTATAAGTAAAGAGCACACAGAAGCACAATAGGCCTGATTTAATGTCATGTAATTAGATCTTGTACTAGTTCTCATGAGGCTCAAGATGTAACTAACTGTCTCCCCACCAGAGTGTGGAGCATCGTGTCTTGTCGCGGGACCCCTCCACAGAGTTGGAGTACAAGCAGCCGGACTCGGGGCTGTCGTCCCCAAACACCACCATGCCCCCCGCACCCCCGCCTCCGCCCCCGCCTCCGCCCCCACCCGCTCCCCAGTACAACGCAGGTTCTCCCTCCAGCTCTCTGTCCAACTACGACTCCGCCAACTCCAGCCAGTCCAGCACCGGGGAGAAGAGGAGCAGCACCGGCAACTCGCAGGGAGCGCCATCTCAGAACAATAATGCCACAAACACAGGTAATTAAAGTAAAAACATAGCAAATCATCATCACATCTGGGTTTAAATGAGCAAAATTACCTAGATAAGATAAGAAAGGTCTTAAATTAAACAAAATAGACTTAGTTAGCTTTCACACAACACTTTATTATTAGTCTGTCTACATCTCCAAAGCTCAAAATGCTCTTTTCCACTTTGTGATGTCATGAAGTGGTAGTTTTCAAGTTAACAGCTCCTTTTACCTTTTGTTCAGCAGCGATTGGTAATTCCAGGGCTGAAATGATCCAAAGGATTCTAGTGAAGGTGAATGGAGTTTAAAAAGAACTTCCTGTATTACCTCATGACATCACAAGGTGGAACAGAGTGTTTTGAGTTTGAGAGAAGAACCCTAAATATGCAGGGTTTGGGTGTTAAACTTGTGTGAAAGAGACAAAACACAACTCCAGGTCTGTTTGTGATGAGGAAACGACATTAGAGCATAAATCAGATAAAGCGTAACATGGGCCCTTGAAGTTCAGAACCAAAGTGGAGACTTATATTATATATTCGTACTTTAACTTCGGCTTTTCATGTTAAATAAAGTCCTGTACAAGGTTATGTATCCCCAGTGAATCTCAGTCTGTGGTAATGTTGTAATGTGTGTTTTGACATATTTGAATACTGGGTCCGTACACACCAGTGTTAAACCAGCGCTGCACTCTAGTGGTCAAAATATATCTGACATATCTGGCTTTATTCAATAGTAGTAAGAAGTCTTGCAGTAAAACTAGATACACATTTCCATTATGAGGAAATAAACAAATAAAAATAATTATAATTTGTTTAAAACTCTAACCAGGTCTTTGTTATTCCAGGTGCAAATGAGTCAGCCATCTCAGACATGCAGGCGTACATGGACATGCTAAACCCAGACATTGGGGCCGGCTCTGACAAAAAGACGGACACTCAAAACCCGCCTCCTCCACCCGCCTACCCCCCTCCACCTCCTCCACCGGGCGGCCCCGTCCCCCCTCCGCCCCCCAGCTACCCCGCCCCACAGCCGCCCGCGCAGGACCAGACTTCAGCCGAGTTCCTCAAGGTGAAAAGCAACCTGCGGCACGTCGAAAGTAACGCCGGCAAGAAGCAGGTGAGGATTTAGTGTTAAGTGTCTCAAATTATTATGTTATGAAATCAAAAAGAAAACTACAGCTGATTACGGTATTTGTCCAAAATGTAACTTATTCATGTTATTTTGTATAAAGGTAAAGTTAGATTATCATATACGTTGTTTATAATGAGAGATTTGTAAAAAGAAATTGAGAAAAAAAACACTCTGTTCCACCTTGTGATGTCATCATGTGGTAATCCAGGAAGTGCTCTGCTGTGTTTTTAAACTCCATATGACTTCACTAGAATCATTTGGATCATTTCAGCCCTGAAATTGCCGATCTCTACTGAGCTAAAGCTAAAAGGAGCTGTTAACTTGAAAACCACCACTTCATGACATCACAAGGTGGAACAGACCATTTTCAGACACAGACTAATAAACCAGGATTGCTCATATATGTGTGAATGAAACAAAACACAACTCCAGGTATTTTTTTTTGAGGAGGTACTAGTTGTTTTACACATGTCTAAAGCATTGCAAAAGTACGTTCTCGTTGTCACTACCAGGAAAACCCAACAAATAAACGCAATATTCATTTTCTCAGTATTGCCGACCCCTAGAATAGAGATGTCTGTCCATCCCCTCCTCTCTCGGGTCTAATCAGCCGCCTGTTACACTATGTTCTGTCCAAGTTGGGACAAAGATGTTATTGTTTAAATGCTGCTAACGAGCTGCTCATTACCAGACAGGCCTCGGGTTGGTAAACACAAAGATGGAGAGACAGGCTTGATTGTAATGCTAGTAATTAACCCAGCGTTCAGATCAGGCCTGTCACGATAACACATTTTGAAGTAGATATATTGCTGAAGTAAATACAGACAATGATTGATAATATTGAAACTAATTTATGCCCAAGATTCAAACTGCAAAAACTATTCTAAATCTTCAATAGTGTTAAAAAATCATGAGTTTGCATCTGTAATGAAACACAGAAGTTATTAATTCAACCTTTTACGGCCTAAATCTTAACATATTGCCAAAAAAACATCCACAAATTTCCCAGTAGTGCAAGAAAATGTACACATGATAAATATTGACCCCAAACTATAATGTTCCAGCAGGCCTAGTTCAGATCCTTGATGAAGGAAACGGCCAATCTAAGAAAGTGGAAAAATGCGGGGATTAAAACTGGCTCGCCACACTCGTCGTCTGACAAAGCGTGTTCACCGAAGACTTTAATTACGAAAAAGTTGATCAACCTTGGAGATCACTTTCACCTCATTAAGTATTTACCCATTTCTTTTCCTGTCTTAAAGAACAAGACACACATGGCTGAACGTTAATAGGGTCATATCAGATGACTAGTTTCAAAATTATACTTGTAAGCAACTCTGAGAGGATGGGCATTAAAGGTTATAATGTTGTTACCTTCTCAACAATGTACATGAAGTGAGTTTGTTTCATTCACACATGTTTGAGTAACCCTTTATCATTAGTCTGTCTACATCTCCAAAGCTCAATATGCTCTGTTCCACCTTGTGATGTCATGTAATGGTAGGTTTCAAATTAACAGCTCCTTTTACCTTTTGTTCAGTGGAGATTGGCAGTTCCCATATTACGGTATTTCCTGATCTATGTTATAATGTTGTTGTTTCCTCATCACAAACAGACCTGGAGTTGTGTTTTGTTTCATTCACACATGTTTAACACAGAAACCCTGCATATTTAGGCTGAGTTCTTCTCTCACTGAAAACACTCTGTTCCACCTTGTGATGTCATTAAGTGGTGATACAGGAAGTGGCCCACTGTGTTTTTAAACTCCATACACTTTCAATAGAATCATTTGGATGATTTAAACCCTGGAATTGCCAATCTCTACAGAACAAAAGGTAAAAGGAGCTGTTAAACTACCACTTCATGACATCACAAGGTGGAACAGAGCATTTTGAGCTTTGGAGATGTACAGACTAATAATACAATGTTACTCAAACATGTGTGAATGAAACAAAACACAGCTCCAGGTATGTTTTCGAGGAGGTAACAGCATTAGAACATGACTTAAAGCTCGTTAGAGTCAATTTTGTGTAATGTAGGACTTTGAAATACTATTGCAAATAGAAACAAATGTAGCGCTTCATTTCACACTGATCATATATATTTTGATGTTCAGGGAGTTGTGTTTGCTTTATTTCTGCGTTATATGCAAAGGTTTGGTTGTGTCTTACTCTGGTCACATTGCTCGTGTTCGGTTGCTAGGCAGTCTCCAGGTTTGTGTTTATGAGCCGTGCGCATGCTCCGTCGGTCATGTGAGGGGTACTTTTTAATTAGTCCCGCCCCTTTTCTCTCCCTTGCACCCAGGTGACTTGTCCTCATTAACTATTAAATGCACACACACAATTACGGTAAATGCACGCCTACATTCTCTCCTGGGTACCACGGTAACTGAGGAAGTTCGGACGAAGCTGATTTTCATGTGTTTCATCAGTAATATGACTTTTCCCTGTTATGGATGCCATCTTGAGGACTTTTCACCATTCAAAAAAGAGAATATTTTGTTGTTGAATTATTAATTGCTATGACACCTACTCAAATTTGTATTCATTTTGCTCACTCTGAAATCCATGGATATTATGGTCGGTCTGTAAGTTTTCCTTGGTTTTCAAAGAGAGATGAAAAATCAGGGTCGTTGTCATAGTAATTAATAATTCAAACCTCTTCAAAATGGCGCCAAGAAAGTAGAAACTGATGCCCATAATTAGGCTATATAAGTTTGAAGTGGGTTGCCAGGTATGTGCAATCTTCCACAAATCGGGTGCATTTGTCTAAGCAGAAAAACAAGTGGACTCAAAGACATATGTTAAAACTAAACAAAATGCAAAATATGACTCCTCCTCCTCCTTACTACTACTACTACTACTACTATTCCGTATTTCCAGCTTAGAAAGAGAAAGACGGAGTTGTCAGCCATGTTGGAGCTGGGCTTGTGCTTTGGCGCTTTGCATACAGCAGCAGAGGGGCAGGGCCAGTGGGGCGTGGCTGTGTGTGGGCGGCGGTGACATCATCGTACCTACGCAGTCGAGCGGAGGTAACTGATGAGGGTTGGGGTAAAGTGAGAGGGCAGGTAGAGTGACAGGTGTAGTGCTGCGTGGGCCGTGGATCTGATGACAGCTGCTTTTTGTGGAACTCCGTGGGCTTTGTGGATCGGCCACTACTGAGAGTACATGAAAAGTTCCCTGCTGCTAAGGTAAGGGGTTCATAATGTCGATAAAACGCAGGTGAATTCGGAAATGTTTGTGTGTGGTGGTTGGTTAAGATTTTGGATGTAAGGATGGTGGCTAGATATGTGTTTTGAAATCAGGATTCAGGAGCTGGAGCATTGAAATATGAGGTACTAACAAATATATACATTTCAGACAGTATATGTGGAGGCTCAAACTACACGCTGAGCAGGTTTTATACATAGTAAGACCCCGTAGACATTTGTGACCTGCTAATTACCAGTATTCAAATTATAATTTACATTCTGTTTGTTTAGTCATTTTAATACTGTGACAATAGTGTTTTGTTGAATGCTTTAGTGGTTG
Organism: Periophthalmus modestus; assembly: GCA_019594935.1. Classification (NCBI taxonomy): domain Eukaryota; kingdom Metazoa; phylum Chordata; class Actinopteri; order Gobiiformes; family Gobiidae; genus Periophthalmus; species Periophthalmus modestus. Next base: position 11,409 of record JAIEZT010000111.1, on the reverse strand, counting down.
ATAGAGAGGCAAAAAGTTACTCAAGTAAAAGTATAACATGAAAAAAAATTTACCTAAGCAGCCATTTAAAAATGTACTTTAAGAGTAAAAAGTAAAAGTACAGATACAGAGGTAAAACGTTACTCAAGTGAAAGTAAAAGTATCACATTTACTCAAGTACTTGTTTAAAAATGTAAGGGTAAAAAGTTAAATTTCACCAAGTGTCGCTCATTTGTTAAAGTGTAAATGTGGTGATACTGATTCAAAATGAGACGCATTTGTGAATCAGTTTCTTAATTTTCTTATGAATTTTGTTTATTTATTTTTATTTTTTGCTCAAAGCCAAAGCTTGAACTCAAAAGCTTTATTCAGGATGTTACCACGAACACGGTGAAAAAACCCATCAAATCATGTGAAAAGTACTTTTTACTTTTCAGTCCTGTTCAAAAATGTAGTGGAGTAGAAAGTACAGATACTGCTCTCAAATGCAGTGAAGTAAAAGTAAAATTATCCACTGTAAAATGTACTCAAGTAAAGCACAGATACCTTAAAATTCTTCTTACTAAAAATTCTACTGCTTGTACTTCGTTACCTTCCACGCTGGTTTTGAAATAGCAGCAACTGTGTCTTACTTTTTACATATCCGAAGGCTAAAACCACATACAACTGTTACACCTCGTGCTGGGCTTTGAGAGCACATACACGATGTTCAGACAGTAAAACAAATATATAACAATGGCCCCACGCTGACTGACGGATCTATTTAATACCCAGCAGTGTGCCCGTGTATTTGCTCAAGGGATCAGGGGGGCAGCTGAAATCCATTGTAAGTTTTGTGTATTGTTTTGTCAATCAGCCCATCTGTAGCGCTTCTCGTGTTACACTTCCACCTGGAAGAGGAGCATTTCTTTGACAGGGAACAAGAGGCAACACAGCTATACACGGCTTATCCAAACCCCTTAACATGACACCTCTAAGCCAAGGTCAGGGGTCACTCGGAACGCCATTATTTCCTCCTGACTTTGACGACCTGGCTGTGTCCGACTGTCTCCCCCAGCCCCTAACCCCTTATTCACTACACAGCCCTGCGCTCTTTAGTGGACTCTGTAGGGCGCTCATTCACAGAGATTTGGACTCATAGCTCTCTACTTTGGGGTCATGTGACTTTAGGGTCTGGGTGAAAAAAGTCTAAAGGTTAAACTCTGATAAAACTTGATTTCTGTCATAAATTATGATCAGATTGGACTAGCACGTGTATTTATGGAGTAATAATAACTATACATGTTTTTATTGAGCTGGATCTCACATAAATGGATTGGATTTTTCATTTCTTTTTATCTGAGATGTGGAAATTATCACTCGAGCTAAGGTAACCGGTAACGCTAACGACTTTACACAGCAACGGTGTTTTATTCATAAACACTCGGGATCCACAGTGTGATATAACAGCGCGTCTATCTGCTTCATTCAGTCATATCAGTAATCGTAGTATAGTAGTACTAGTATAATAATAGTAGTAGTAGTATTATAGTAGCAGTACTGGTATAATAGTAGTAGTATTTTCAGTGCTGAGTTAAACAGCGTCTATCTGCTTCATTCAGTCGAGTTGTGTCCAGTTAAAGACCTGTCTCTGTCCACTGTTGTTTTTCCGGCTCCTGCAATGCATTGTGGTCTATATTGACCAGTCTAGTGACCTCTGATGCCGACTACTTTTCAAGGTGCAAAATTTTGAGTGCACTACTTTTTCACCAACTTGACACTCGTACAGCACTAAAATGGCGTGACCCCTAAAATAGCGCCCCCTGTAGGGAGGAGTGTGGACATTTGGACACACTATTCGTTTGACATTTCGTGAGGAAATCATGTTAAGATGTAAATGAGGTGGAGGAGGAGGAAGTGAAGGTGATGTTTAGAGTGTATTTGAAAGGCAAAGTGGCTGTCAGTCCTGCTATTGTTCCCAACATATCAGCCTAGCCTTTTTTTTTTTTTTTTTTACATGTATCACAGAACGTGTTTGCACAACTACTGATTTGAAACGATATTCTTGGTGTTCCCTGTTACCCAATTAATGTAACTGTTGAGTTTGGACATTATATTGTTAACAAATCATGAGCTGGAACGAACCTCTTAAGTACAAACTTTGCATCTGTAATGAGACATAGACATTATTAATTCAGCCTTTTACAGCTTAAATCATATCATAGCCAAAACATAACCAAATATTTCCCAGTAGTACACACAGAGAGAACGTTCACATAGTAAATACTGGCATCTGCTTCTGGTATTTTAAACAACATTTAACAACCTTGGTGGCCATATTGTGTTTTTCAGATAAAGCTGCTTTAAACCAAGTCGCAGGCGTTCTTGGTGCTTCTCTACCCGATTATGTAACAGTTGAGTTTAGAGATTACAGTAATATAGGGTTAATAAGCATGCTAGCTGTTGGGTATTGAAGAGAGGATGTTTTTTGTAAGTTTTATAGTAGTAAAGGGGACATATGTAAAATACACTTTTATGAGCTGTTAGCAATGTTTAACAGTGTTCTGTCATCATTAGCTTACTCAGACTTATTTTAATTGATTCCTATTTGTCCTGGTTTGTCCTGCATTTCAATACTCAAAAAATACTCCAAAACTGTAAACTTTTGATCTTACATAAACTCCGGGTATGTTTGTGATGAAGAAACAACATTATAACATCATTTAAACCTCGCAAGAGTCAATTTTATGTAATATAGGACCTTTAAATAATATTACAAATAGATCATATATATTTTGGTGTTTGTTCCACAGAATGAGTTTGTTTGCATTGTTTCTGTGTTCTATGCAAGGTCAGGTTTTGTTTTGCGTTACTTTGCCCAAAACGGTATTCCAAAACTCCTGATCTTAGACAAAAGCTTTAAAAATGACACATATACAGTTTTTCCAGCAGCACATGTTTGAAAATGTGCTGCTTGTACCAGTGAAATGCTGTAAAGTAGAGGCGGGGCCAGTCAGTTCTGTGGTTTTAAACTGGAAATCTATTTTGGTAGTTTACAGAGAACAAAATGTAAAATATTGACCTACGGGCAAGGAAACTACAGCGATCGAAATGAAAGATGAGGACAGAGAGCACGCTATTTCAGTGGTGGAAAGTAACAAGTAGTAGAGTACTGTAATTAGGTAAGTGTACTTTACTTTACATTTTACAGTGGATACTTTTTACTTTTACTTCACTACATTTGAGAGGAGTATCTGTATTTATTTATTTATTTATTTTAACATTTTAACAGGAAAGTAAAAGTATTTTTATGATGCTGCTGAAAAGCCTGAGGGTTTAATTTTAACACATTCATAAATTAAACAAATAAAAACAGCTATGAAAAAAAAATCTGTTGTTTCAGTTGAACAAAATTCAGCACAAATTTTTATCAAAATCACTACAGCTTTATAAGACCTCAAAATCTGTATAAAATGTACTCTTAAAGTACTTTTTTACAGATACTTGAATACTTTTAGTAGATTTTTTCATGTGATACTTTTCCTCATATTTTTGCCCTGGTATCTATACTTTTACTTAAGTAACAAACTTGAGTACTTCTTCCACTACTGCATTTTTTACAGAAATGTGTAAAAAACAAAAAACTAAACTAGATGAGAGATGAAGCTTATAATGTGAAAGTGTGGATCCTGTTGCGTGACTCAGACCTGACAGTGTAAAGGGAGAGTGTTCAGCTGACCCCAAAGTGAGGGTCAAAGGGTCTCCTTTACACGAAACACGTCACCTTACACTCCACCTGGCACAATGACACATTTGAAGTTTGATATATCGCTGAAGTAAATATAGAGGATACACGATTATATTGAAACTAATTTCTGCACTGATGCAATAAACCAAGAGCAGATTTAAACCACAAAAACTATTCTAACTCCACAAAATGGTTACAAATCATGAGCGGCAATAAATAAACAGCAGAATGAAACACTTAAGTCATTAGTTTGCATCTGTAATGAGCCATTGAGCTGATTAGTTCAACCTTTTATGGGGGGACTATGTCTCTTGGCTGGCCTGGGAACACCTTGGGGTCCCACCGGAGTAGCTGGAGGAAGTGTCTGGGATGAGGGAAGTCTGGGAGTCCCAACTTAGACTGCTACCCCCTGCAACCCAGCCCTGTATAAGCGGAAGAAAATTGATGGATTGATGGATGTATCTCATGATATAGGCCAAAAATAACCAGAAAAATATATGGTGCTATATTGTGTTATTCAGATAAAGCTTCTTTAAACCAATGTGGTCAGTCACACAATGTGGATAAGCTGCAGAATTAACCCACAAATGACCCTTTGTTTTTGTTATGGGAGAGTTTAAGCCACACTGAAAGGTTTCTAAGCAGACTCCTGCACGATGTCTCACTCTTGGTTCACTTTTATTAGTACAATGTTTCGGTCTCTCTTCTTCCTCCCTCTTCTTCTTCTGTCGCCCGGTCAGGTGTGCAGAGTCTACACAGAAACAAGTGTAAACCAAATAAGCCAGTTGTTCTTCATAAGGCATTGCAGTGTATCTTTATTTAGCCTCTTGTATCAACGTGTATTTAGTAAAACTATAGTAAAATAATAATTCAAACAAAAAGTGCACGTCTACAACTTTTTACCCAGCTGACAGATATTATGTTTTCCTTTACTCTGGATCAGACCTGGATGACTGAAGGATTACAGAGACATTTAGTAAAAGTGTCATTTGAAAGTGTATTTTTGATTCTGTTTTCAGCTCACAGTCGGACAAGGTCACGATAAACTGCGCCGTGTGGATTCAAACCGTAAATCGAGGAGCTTCAGCAAACAGCCCAGCACTGGGGACTATTACAAGAGTCTGGGCGACACGGCCGAGCCCCGTGGGAGCAGAGAGATGGCCCCCAACGAAGAGGTACAGCACTCGTTTATACACTGTGGAAATGTAACTGTAACTATAATAATTATGCACAAGTAGATGTTGCCTTTTCGTTTGTCGAGGGGCATCCTGGAAAATGTTTGTTGCCGTGTTGAATTAGACCATGGACTGTATATATAAATGGACATAGCTAATGAGCTAGCTGCGTTCCAAATAGGAAGTGATCATGGGCGCGCTTCCGGCTCCATCGACTCTGGCTCCAGTTCACTTTACACTGAAAAACTGTGGCCCCTCTCTCTGTAACTGCTGCCATCAAACTCGTCATTTTGGTCTTAAAATGTTTGTATTAATCCACTTTACATCCTGGTATTTGTATTTCACTATTGTATCCGTAAATCAGGATATGAACATTAATAACAGATAAATCAGGCGACTTCTTTTTCCGAGGTCACTTGCGCTAGCATTAGCAACAGATTTGATTGACAGCTTTGCCAAGTGCCTGCTCTGTGCTAAACCAGCGGTGCGGACGGCCTTGCTCCGGATTGGCTCTTTGGTTGCTGTGATATTTGTGGTTGGAATTCCAAATGTGAAACTTGGCTCCAAATTCGCCCTTCGCCCCTTGCAGCCTCAATGAGCTTCATTTGACTGGAGCAGAACGCTGTGGGTGACGTCACACTCACTTAGTCCACTTCTTTATCCAGTCTGTGGTTTAGACACACTATCAAATTACCTTCATTCAAATATATGAATTGGATTTATTCTGATAGTGGTTACAAAAGTTTTTAATCACACTGGGGTCTGCGTGTTCTGTGAGTTCCTCAATCAAACATTTCCAGACTGTTTGGAAGGGATCGACCAATCCGCCAGATCTCACACCTCTGGATTTCTTTCTATGGGGTTGTGTTAAAGACATCGTGTTTGGTAAAGCAAGATCTCCATGTTTTGAACCTTCTCTGCGACAGCGATAGAAATCCAGTCTCTTCATGTGCTTCATGTGACTAATGGAGCTCATATAGAGGTGTATTAAATGAGGTCAAACACTTTGGAAACCACTGAGTACAATACAACAAGTCTGATTAACATATCTTATCAACTGCCTTTGTAATACAAGAGACTTAATGGACACCCTGTATACTGATATTGATGTGAATGGTGTAGCTTATAGGCTAAACAGAGAACTGGAAAAACCTGGGGCTTCACTGGGTTATTTTTACAGTTAACTAGTGATTATCAGATTAGTCAAGCTGTTATTTCTATGTTGGCTTTATAAAATTAATGTCTTGATTTGATTTTTTACATTCGTTAATTATATGTCCAGTATTTTTCATATTCAAGATAATGATTTTTATTATTAAACTGTTCATTGATCATTTAAATAATCAATGAATCTGATGAGTTTAGTTAAGCGTACTGTTTGTGCAGTGTGGCTCTGCAGACGCGCTCACTCTTTCTCTATATGCAGTAGATTAGCAGCTCCTTATAAGGTCACTTTAAGGCTGCTATGGCTCTATATTTGCCTTTGCATTTTGTTGCCCGCCCCCAGGTTACATAAAATTATGCCCTGGGCAAATGTGCAGGCTGATGCAAACGATTGTCTAATTTACATGTCCAGACAACTTTAGACACACAGAGCTGCACAAGGACATAACACGGCAGGAGACGCGAAGAACAAAGATCACCAAAACAGCAGTAAAATTTGATATATTTCATGCGATACATTTCCAAATAGAAAGTTAAAGGTGCACTATTTACTTTCTGAACGTTTCTGGTCATGGGTCCATCTCTTGCTTGTCTCCATGGAGATGTTATTGCGTTGACTAGAATGTTCCACAGTATCATCATATCCATGTAGAAAAGCTGGTGTTGGTACCAGGCCCAGCTATTGGTTAGATCTGTGGGAAGGCGAGCCCAGTCACTGTAAGGATGCATGTGTTCAAGAACATCAATAACTGAGTAAATGCACAATAGATAATGCCATACTCTGGAACATGCAGCCAAATCTGGAGACAAGTAGTTGACAGACCTCCCCACAGAAAAGTTCCATAGGGTACCTTTAGCAAACAAAACTAAATACGCTACTTAATGAGGTTGACAATTATCTGGATTGGAAAAAATGCAGATCAAATCATATTATATGTAATAATTATGATACTTCTGATACATTTACTGTGTTTAGTCTGCCTCCAAGATATTTCACTTGGCTCAACAGGGAGTTAGTCTTACAATAATATTAAGTTATATCATATTAATTAAGTTCATTTAGCCGGTCAAGTAAGAGTTTTGTCGCTAATTTGTTTGCTGTGAAGATACACGCACTTTGAATGGACAGCGTGTTTGTACTAGCATCCCCGGGGACTTGTTCTTATCAGTGGGAGCATGTCAGGAGGAGGGGGGTGTGCGCAGGGCGACATGGGAATAATCCACATTGAGCCAATTAGGGCCGCAGTGGGGCTAGCGCTACTCCCAGCAGATGTACTGGCTAATCAAGGACCGCAACGGCACGTGCGACCAGGACCCATCTGGACATGCCCCCTCCTCCCTCTTCTGCCCCAACTCCCCCTGGAGGAAGCGCAGAGGGGCCCACAATGAAGAGCACGCGTCTTAGGATAATGGGCTGGGCGTGGCGGGGGCATAATGTCATGGCCCATTAGGTTTCTGTGAGCGGAGTCGTGGCACGCGTCGCGAGTGTGCCGGACGCATGCGTGAAAGGGGAGGGGTTAACGGGAGGGGGGCCAGGGGCTATCACTTACAACGGCAGATGGCGTCTTCCTCTTTTACCCCCTCAAAGTGTCCCCAGAGATTAGGACATATTAGCCGTGTTATTAGCGACAGGGAGTTGTGTCTTTATGAGTTGATTAAAGGCGGTGGGAGGAAGGAGGCGGCTCACATCTGCTGTAGTGAATTGAATATTATCACATAGCTACAGGCACCACCCCGCTGCATGCCTTCACACTCCAGAGGGTTTGTTAGTGCGTGGAGCAAAGGGATAAAACATTTGTGAGATTTTTTCAACATAGTTTTATTTATTTTATGCATTTTTTATTATTAGTAGTTATACACAGCAAAAAATATTATAACTTACTAATAATATTAACAAACAACAAAAATCTGAACTTTAATAACATTAATCTTGATTTGTGATGTTCGATTTTAAAGACCTATTAGACCTATTCTGCAAAATGGACTTTTCAGAGCTTTTAACCATGGTATACTTATTTCCTTCTCATTGACTCTCTGAAGTTGTATTTGGAGTGATTTGTGTAGTAATCTTTAATTGCTTATTTTCAAGACGCCATTTTACTGATCAATCCCCGTTTTCACCTCCACCAGGACACACCCACAGTGATGTACACACTATTTTCTCCAATTTAACTCTCTTAATGGCTGACACATGTAGGATTTGGCAGCATTGCGCAGACATTTTGGCACAAATGAAAAAAAATCCACTGCTCATTAGTGTGATGTGCCGCTATCCACAGGGGGCGCCGACAGCTACATGGCTCTTAGTTGTTATGACGTTTACGGCGACGTCAGCTCTCATTGGGCACCACAGTTTTCTAACGTGGAAGTCGGCGGACTTGTTTTTTTATTAAGTCGTTTTAGTTGAATATTGAGATTTAAAATGTGTTATTTTATTTTAAATGTGTTAAATTATACCATAATGATAATGGTGGTCATGTCACCTGCTTGTGTCCATGGAGATAAGATCAGTCCATCCTTTGGCGCAGAAGGTGTATCCACCCCCATGCCATGTTACAAGTCGGGTTTGTGGAGAAGCAAGACTTGCAAATACATGTATGCACATTGCTTTTTTTTCTATTTATTAAGTCAAATATTACACAGTGGAGCAATGAAGGCAATTTCCAGTGGTGAAAAGTAACGAAGTACAAGTAGAAAATACTTTACTTAAGTAGAATTTTAAGTTATCTATACTTTACTTTACATCCACTACATTTTGTAGTGGATACTTTTTAGTTTTACTTCATTACATTTGAAAGCAGTATCTGTACTTTCTACTCCACTACAATTTGAACAGGACTGAAAGGTTAAAAGCACTTTCAATATGACTTAAGGGGTTATTTTTACCATGTTCGTGGTAACATCCTGAGTAAAGTTTTCTAGTTCAAGCAAACAAAAATAAATAGAAATTAATATATTGATTCGTATTGTGACTGGGACCAAAATATGTTTAATTTTGAATCAATATTACTACATTTACACTTTAACAAATTAACAACACTTGTGTGAAATACTTTTACTCTTAAAGCACATTTATAAATGGGTACTTTCATGTGATACTTTTACTTTTAACGTTTTACCTTTGTATCTGTACTTTTACTTAAGTAACAAAATTGAATACTTTTTCCACCACTGGCAATTTCGTACTTGGAATAGGAAAAGCATTTTTAGAAAAAAAACAGTATTTTTCATATCAAGACAAAAAAGTGTGCAGCCATTTCAGATTTCAGACAGACTTATGTATAACAGTGTAAAAGTCACTGTGTAATCTTTGTCTCTGTGCAGGGCTCTGTGGTATTGGAGGAGCCCACTGACAGTCCCGCCCCCAGCACACAGAACGGTCCCGCAGAGGAGACGGCGCCCGCCGCCCCCGCTCCTCCTCCTCCTCCTCCCCTCCTCCTCCGCCCCACCCCTCCCATCGAACAACGCAACACCGCCCCCTCCCCCTCCTCCACCCCTGCCCCAGGACACCCCGACCCGGACCCACAACACGAGCAGCACCCCTGCCGACCAGCGACGCCCGTCTTCCTCAACAGGAAGTAAGTATCCCTGTTTTTATTGTCTGTTTTATTGGAGAGCTCACTGGTCACTTTGAGAGTTCTGGAGGGTTCTATTCTCTTCTCTCCTGTCAATGGTTAATCCTCATTTTACTATGTTGTCACTATAGACTGTATATAGAAATGGATGCAGCTAACCTGCTAGCCACCATCGACTCCAATTGACTTTATATTGAAAAACTGTCACGCTTCTCTATGTAACTGTTGCAGTGACAGTTGTCATTTTGGTGTTTATGGTCCTGGTATTTTTATTTCACTTTTGTGTCTGTAAATCAAGATATGAACATTAACAAAAGACAAATCAGGTTCCCTGAGGTCATTCCCACTAGCGCTAGCAACAGGTTTGATTGACAGTGTTGCTAAGTGCCCGCTCCCTGTTAAACCAGCGGTGCGGGTGGGAAGGGGCTTTACGAAGGGAGCTTATGAACTTCAACAGCCTGCAGTCGGAAGTCCAAATATAGAACTCGGCTCCAAATCGCCCCTATAACGCTGTGGGGGGCGTCACACTCACTTAGTCCACTTCTTTATACAGTCTATGGTTGTCCCTCGAAAGCACCATGTGTCTTGTATTTAGACGATCAGAGCAATCTCCACTGGTAAAGATGAGTTCGTTCTGACCCCGGCTTCCTAAATAACTCATTAGAATTTCATGAAGCAGATGCATTACTCAGAGCCCTGGTTTAGTGTTCAGCCATTTCCTTAAGTGCCCCGCTGCTACAGTTCTGTGTTTCATCATAAAATATAATTGCTCCCCATGACAATATTCAGACAATGTTATGGCAGCCTGTTAGCCTGGGGTCCAGAACACACACTTCTTCAAGACTTTACACAGATGTGAGTATCACCACTGAATCTCCCTTGTTTTCAAATGAGTGTGATTGACAGGTGGATTAGCCAATCGGGGACACACATGGTTTGTCCGTATAAAAAATAACAAAGGAAAAAAAATGAAAGGAAAAACATGGCCTATTTCTGCAGAATCAGTGAGCGAAACCTAAACCCTGTTAATCTGAGGTGAGAGAAATGTGATTTTATTTATAAATCATAGGTGACCAATGAGCTCCTTCGTTTCACATGTGTCACTGAAACAAACAAATCTGATTTGACGATCATGTTTGACCGGACTTGAGAGGCAACAGAGGATGTGAGGACCAGACTGATATCGACCTGTATAAAACATACAGACAAAGATCAGTCTGGATTTGCCAGGCAAGCAATCTCTCACTAAACAGAATTATGTAAAAACATCCCCGCAAATGTCTTGGCTGAGGTTCAAGTATTGCCCAAAAACTTAATATAAAACTAACCACAAAATTTCAAAACACATTCAATACTGCAAGTTTAACATTTTATTTTAATCCCCTCTTGTAGCCTTTTAATTTTTTTTTTTTATTATAGGCAATCTACTCAAACTTTGCATATCCCAGAACAACACTTGTTGTAACACTATTTTTCCATATATTCTATCTCTAGTCTTGTGCATGTTTACAGTTTGAGGTTCCTACCTTCACCTGTCCCGTCTGTCTGTCTGTCTGTCTGTCTTCCTCTCCCTGTATTTTTGTTACTTTTGTGCTATGAAGATGTGGAACTATCCCCCTCTGTGGAGGAGGAAGAAAAGCCCAAACCGAAAAAGTGTAAGTACAAGCAAAGGTGTAGTTTCGCCGCTTGTATACATATTTAAAGTATGTATACCAAAAGACTAGCGATAGCAGCTACTAGTGGCCGTAAGTGCTCATGTTTGTGCCTATAAATAATGCAATGTAGGTCA
>JAIEZT010001109.1:0-21598 GCA_019594935.1 Periophthalmus modestus | reverse complement strand
GGTTCGAACCCATCAACAGAGTCACTGCATTATACGGTGTCGACCATATGGCATGTCAGGTTGCTGGAAACTATTCAAGGACTGCCAACAAGGACCACGCTATAGCGGTGGCCGTGGTTTATGGCAGTTAATGGAAAAATTCCCCTTCAAGGTTAACATATTGATTGTAGACACAAGTCGCTACTTATCTCATATACATTTCTGACATATATGAAGTAACCAATGGGTTAACTGCATTATTTAAGCTAATAGTTTGGAAGCACAGCACCCACAAACATCCCATATTAATGAATAAACTACAGCTGTCCAGTTGCATGAACCTCCCACTCGACACAGTACTGCCAGCGGCTGTATTTATGCGGTCGGGCTCGTTCTTACTAACACCCCAACATGCTTTACGTACACCATATCTCACACTTCTGCTCTCCATCTCACGCTCTTATGGTTTCTGCAAGTACTGCCAATCCCGTGTCTGCCGCGCCGATTGTCCGGGCGTTGCGGGATAAGAATTAACACTCAAATACCAAAGTAGTCCCAGCGGGTGTTTCATTGAATGCAGCATATCCTCTGGTCCGGACCCTTCGCCCCGTATATGATTTTCAAAAGACGACGCTGCGATCCATGACGCAACACCCCCCACGCGGTGGCATATAGTAGAGCATGTGAGCCACACCATCCAGACTATGCTGTTCTTGGCCACCGCGTGTCTTGCGGCCTGCTGCTTGCTGTGGTGTGTTGAGTATGGGGTCGCCGTGTGGCTTGGATCGGACATTTTTTCAGGAGGTAATTAGAAAAACCATCACAGCATCCAACAAGAGGGGGTGAGCGGGGAGTGCAACCCTCGTGTGGCGTCCCGGTACTAGTCAATGCCAATGAGTGCCAGTGAGGAATGAGTATATGATGCGCAGAATTTACCATACTTTAAATACCTCGGTTTCCATGTCATTCGTGCTTCATTTAAAGCCAATAATGTTGTCTTATTTAACAAGTCTATAAATTATAGAAGCAAGATATATCAGAAAGAGAAGATCTACTGCCTGCTATAGTGTGTGTTTGGAGAGGTTATATAAACACCTATGCAGTATGCAAAACAGGCCAGTCATAAATCTATTCAGTCATGACCTATTCAGCTCGCTAATCCTCCCGTGGACGTCTTTGGTGTCGGAATCGAGATTTCCTCCATCACCATGGAGAATTTACTCGGAGTATAAATTAAACATACACGGACAGAAAACCAACCATTTCGATCATGTTGGCCTTTTTTTTGTTCCCGTGAGAATACCAAGGACCTCCAACCCCCATAGGATCAGCGACACTGCCGTCAGTCTGACGATCACGCTCGGGGGTCTAGCCATACTCCTGGTAAGAAAATTCTGCTGTCTGCAAACCTTATCCGACCACTATTAATCACTTCACTATATTAATACCATAGACAAGGGGGTGTGAAAGTGTCTGCTGCTCAAGGACACAACAACAGTAAGCGGCGTCCCAGTCTCTTCTCCAATTCATATCGTCAGGTCATGAGTCCGATTGCCGATCCACAAACCTTGGAGCACCAGCACCCCCAGCTACAGTATGTCATTGACTGTATATAACTGGCGGATAGATAATGTATAATGAAATTACATGCACAACCATATCTAGACAACCGGCCAACACTGGAAGGGTACATAGTGCACCTTTATAACTTAATTAAGCACCTCATCGGCTACCTTACAGCCTGCTAGGTGTCACTCGGTAATACTCCTCTATTCAGGTTTTTACAACAGCCAGAATCCCCTCAACAGCGCCTTAAGCGCGTGCAGGTCAGGCGCTAGGGGCCCTGCTATGCAGCACAGCTGAGGCGCCTATGAAAACGCCATGCACTCGCACACACTATTACTATTTTTCTCCTCAACGCCTTCTATGAACACGATCATTTGGTTTGCCCAGGAACTCCTCCCCCAACAGGAGTCAACAGCCAGTATAAGCCAGCAAGACGTTGTGATGTCGTATAGCCCGATGTGTTCTATCTATATCGTGAGGTTGCTACAGAGTAGCGATAACTATACGTGGCCAGCTGACGACCTGTCTCCTCTCTCAGCTCCGGGAAAAAAAGTCTGTTTACCTCCGCAAAGCCAACATGAAAAGCTCCCTCCCATCGTTCACTGTCATCAAATCAAAGTTAACATTCTGCGCATGGCCATGACGGTTTTGTGGATTCTGCGTGGAAAATTAGTGCACTTTCAAAACTAAATGTGCCTGATTGTAAGTTATAGATAGCGCAAAACCAGGAAACTTTAACCCCCATTTTTTTTTTTCATTGGCGGACGTTTCGGATTGGAAGGTTGCGACATCGGAGCGGGCGTAGCGCGTTGCCGCCTTTTGGTGGGCTCTCTCCGGCTGTGACTTTGCTGTTCCTTGCTCCTGGGCACTATACCGGTGAAATGGGCCATCTCATCCTGTGAGGCATTGACCGTCGCACAAACATAAATCAGGGGTCAGTTCTCAATACATGCAGAATCTTAAAATTGCAATACTGCTATCATACTCAGAATTGACCCTAAAGTATTTTGTTGAATTACAAGTTGTGGCACTGTGAGAGTGAGGCTAAAGCTAGCGAAGCTAAACACCAAAAACTACTTCTGGTTTCTACTTTTCCTTCATTTCTTGCCAAGTTAAAAACTCCTCTTTATATAATGCATTAGATGTGGCCCTCATGTTAGATGCATTATGGCTGCTGGAAATAATAATCGTTCCGACCTTTATATCGTAAGTTGGAGTGCATCAATAAACAGGACTAACAGCTGGTTTGCGTTTTGTGCTAGCTTCTGGGTGTTTTCAAGCCAGGTTGATCAAGCCAGATCCAATGTCAGCTTTGGGTGAGAAATTATTTATGTTTATATTATGTCCTTGTTTTCGCCTGACTCTGTGTTCTCGTTCTCTCCTCCTTGTTTGGGCGTTAACCATGCCTACTGACCCCCAGACCCTGTAGCAGCTAGTACTCTCCAGGATATCGTTTGCTGCTTACAGGGGGGGCCGACGGGTTCACTTAAAACAGTGCAGACACTCTAAAGCCATGTACCGGAAACGTTTGCAAACAAGGCCTCTTGCACGACCAACTGTCACAACCCTATTTTAAAACGGACTGAAACTAGACCAGGACTAACTAGACTCAGGACTAACTCAGGATTACCATAGCAAGCCTATAATCAGTAACCAGGTGGGCTTTTTTTGCTCAATACGTACAAAGATGTGAGTCTGGTTACAGGTGAATCTTGCTGCCATTTTCAGATGGGTGTGATATGTGACCAGTTTTGAGACACAGCAGACAACCAGGGGGGACCAGATCAATTGCGTGTATAAAAAAACGCACAGAAGATATCATTCTGCATTTGCGCCAAACAAGTGCTTGTGGAGATTTCTGATTTCCCAAACCGCTACTAACACTCTAGCAATTCCGCAAGGATGCATTCGAAAATCTTTGGGCAAATTATGAACGATCAGGCATGGGTGCTTATTCTCTACATTGTTCCAAGTCCAAAAGGAATACTGGTAAGGGTCATGTTCCTGAATATCTCCTATTTAAATGTAACCAGGTAGGTCACTAAGCTCAAAAACTTCCAAATCCCAAAAATAGCTATGAAGAAAGTCAGCTTGAAAACGTCCCTGACGTGCTGAACTTGAGAGAATGTTGTAGAGCAGTGAGCAGCAGGTGCATGCAGACTCTGGACTGTTTTCCTCCTGCCAGGCTAATTAAAATCATACAACCTGTGTTCTGGTTTAATAGAGAGACTGTTCGGCTTTATCAGGTAACCCTCTGGAGCTCCAGGATCTGCTCCTGTCCCACTGCCCCTGCGTTATAACATCTGTCAGAACAGAGTGTGGAACTTGGACTAAAGTTCTGTATTATCCATCTAAGAAAGATCTCAAAAAAAAAAAAGTCATTGCTGGTTTAATAAGTAAATCATTAATACTATAGATAGTGATCTGCATTGTAAAGGTATCTGTAAATTATTATCGCTGAAACCATGTTTAATTCATTTTAGTCATTTTGTCTTGGTGACTTTTTTTGTAGACACCCAGACAGAAAATTAGTTGTCAAGTCTCCTCCTTTCTCTGTTTCAAACTACCAGGAGGATCCATAGAGTGCAGTAGACCATAGTACAATTTTTGTCGAGACAGCCAACCTCTCCTACAATATTTTACATGTCAGATCAAAATATATGACTTATCGTCACTTCAGATTCACAGATGCTTTTTCGTTCAGTAGAAATCCGTTGCTCTTTCTCAGTCCTTCAGTGGGATTTCTTAAACCGCGCCATGTCTGTTCTGACACAAATGGACCATGCATTTTTTCTGATTTGTTAATCTGCTCCCCCAATCACGGTCACTGGAATTCACGGAGAAAAGGAAAGATCTGGTTACAGACAATAACATCTTTCATGTCATAATAATGTGTTGTCTTGCTAGCGGGCAACTGAACTGTAACATGTCAAGGCAAAAAATCTTGTAAGCCAGAAAATATCTTGTAAATTCTCCTCTGAGGAAAAGTATTGATAAATTCATTATAAAATCTCCTCAGTCGTTCAGATTTTACCTTTTTTCGAGATGTGAACTTGAAATCTAAGTGCTCAGCCTCTTTTAATGATGAGTTTAACCTTTTTTCACCGTTCACACTGTGGTATCTGGGGGCACGTCTCCCGCATGTGGGCTGTTTGTGTTAAAAGTGACTGGGATGGGGGATGTTAATTACTGGTAATTAAAGATCCCGTCGGGGGACGAAATGAGCGTTAATCTGGCATCTGAGCGCGTACCAATTAGCACACGAAGGGTTTTAGGCTTTTTTGGATGGCACAGTTAGCTTGTAGCACCATGCGAAGATTATGAGCTGGATTTATTCAACGTGTGTGTTTTTTTTTATACTCTATACGCATATAGTTACTTTCAATGCCCTCAGTTTGCCCATGTTCTTGTTTTGTTATGCAGCGGCCATATCTTAGACTGTATCCTTTTTGACAGATAAGCCCAGAATGTATTATGTTTTCTGTTTTTTGTGTCATAAATGCAAAGGAATTGGAAAAAGGATGCATCTAAAGATAATGGGGCAAATATGAAATGTACAAGATAGTAAGAGAAGAGTTTTCACATAAAGTTTATTCACAGTTTCCAACAGCATAAAGTGGAGATATGACTGATTGTATCTATAGTGTATCAGGACCGTAGTGGAGATGAGAATGGAAAGATCAAATAGTCTTGCAAAAATAGGATAAATGTAAAATATATTCATATTCATATCCTTTTGCTGCGAGTTATGCTGACAATATGAAGTAATTGCGATGTGAACATAGTAAAGCTCAAATTAGTTGCACTGCGTAACTTTTCTAAAGGAGGGTTGTGCGACCACACATACTTAATTTTACAGTAATGGCATTGAACTGATTAACTTGCATTTTTTTCAAGATAGGTGTTTTAATCTTTAAAAACGTTCTTACTGTGAGCGAGGACTTTCTCCACAGATCTGACCCGCTGTAACTTGCTCTGCTGTATGTATGATAAAGTGGTTTCTTCAGAGTGACTGGTGGTGTAAATTGGTGAAGATGACCCCAATACACTTCTACAGCGTTCATAGTTACCATCTGTTGCACTTGTAAAATGTCATTCATTGAAAGTAATTAATAAAAAGCAATGCAAACCATAGGAACTATATCTATAAACTGCCAAAACCATTGCATTCCCATACATTATATCGAGTTTTGGTTGATTTTCATTCCCAGTTTCCTACTTTCCTACATTTTCCCGATTGCCCTTACTTATGCCGCTGTGGTGTTGAGGTGCTGACCTCTGGGTGGATTAGCTGCTCTTTACCGGCTCTGCTGTAGATTGAGATTGACTCCGGACTTGGGGCCATCCTCTTACTGCTAATTGGTTCACCCTGTAATCCTGCTGGCGGTCAGTATAAACACTCTCTGAAGGCAAAGGCTCGTTGGGCTGGAGTTCCGAGCTGCTGTTAAATTCAGTGTAGATTCATTATCAACAGATCCAGGGCTGTGAGTGTGAGAGAGACGGAGAGGGAGAGAGAAACATTTGGGGCAAAGTCAATCAATGTATAATATATTTGAAAATCAATGAAATGAGCAATGAAAACATTTTGCAATACACATGATTTGCTTGTATTGACTTTTGTTAAACTTGAACTTCATTTTGAGTGTCGACTTTAAGTACCCCAAAACATCTCCTCCATCTTTGGAAAAGTATTAGATTTCTTGGAATCCACTAGGTTTGACCTGTATGCTACTCACAAATGTTAATCATTGATTAGCATGTTATGCATAACTCCCTTCAATAAAGCCAGATTTGTGTTATACTTTTGTATGAATTTGATAAGAACCACAGCTGACAGCAAAGATTTGGGATGATTCTGATATTTGAGCTGTTTCTGCATGCCCATATTTCCTTTGGAGTTTAGTTTAATTTAGCCACTAGAACCAGTACGGTCGCCTGGTGGTGGTGTATAGTTTGTGTCTGACATGAACTGATTTGAATATAAATATAATTAAATGTACTATGTTAAATTGAAAATATATCTGCACAGTTTTTCTTGAGCACATGTACACATTGCAAAACAGAATCTGCAGTATTTGCCAAATATACTACGCCCACCTCTTCTGTCGATGTAGTTGGACTTAGTTAACCCAAGCCATATACTCATATGCACGAGAACAGAACAGAGTATAGTAAAAGTCTTGTGAATGAAAGTTTGACAGTTCCAATGTGAACATATGGCATCTCATGTTGCACGCGGGTTTGAATGGGCTCTGGCAGGACTGTGGGGGGTGTCAATACAATTAGATGGTGTAAGTAGTAATTAAGCGGCGGAGAGCGCGAGGCAGGCAGGTTTATCTTCATTAACATTACTGTCTAGTGTGATTCCTCTCACGGGCGCTTTGGCTCCGAGCTGGCCCACGCTCACCCCCAATTATCTCATCAGGCGCTCATCAAGTTAGCATCACTCAGCTCTCTGCTAATAATGAGGAAAACCCATTTAGAGATGACCTACTTTAGTTCTACTTCAACCATTAAGCAGTACTGTATAAAGTATGATACTTGTAGTTTCTTTTAAAATATGTTTACTTATTAAAGCAACTTTCTGGCAGATCACCTCCATGATTCCATGGAAATAAAAGTTGAAAACCGTGCTTAGGAAAAGCAATGAATGGGCAATGAAAACATTCCCCATGGAGACAGATGAGTTTTACGCCAAAATATGGAAGAGATTTATAGCAAAGGAACAACATTTCCATGGAAATAAGCAAACAGACCAGCCTGATCAAAGTAAAGCTCAGATCATTTATGTTAGTCTCATTTATGTTTTGTTTTTTGCTAAAAAGTTACATGGTGAAGCTTTTAGAAAAAAATCAATGAACCAAATTTGTCTTTTTTTTTTTTTTTTTTTCTTTAATGTGATAAGTTCAGAGCCACAACAGCTTTAAGACTGACAGAAATGTGGCTGCCAATCTGCGCCAACAGCCTTTCTGACCACCACCAATCACTCCCACCTCCCTCAAGGTGGGTGAAGTGACCAAGAACACAACAACAGTAAACGTACTGAACTACCACCTTCGCACTGTTGCTAGTCATACAAGACAAACTACCAGAATATTTTTAGTTTAGGTATATCTTTGCCTGCTTTAGATATTGATTCTAAGATCTAATCCAAACAGACAGACATCATTGCATCGTACGGACTGGAAATTTGTTTGTTGTTTGAACTGCGGGCTAATCAATAGAAGAAGCATATGTGTTCCCGGTGGGGGTCCTGCTCTTAAATCCTGGATGCTGGGGTTTAGCATTTCCAAGCCCATTCCATTACAGTATTGATTGGAAAATAATTACCCATTCCCAGCGCATTTTCCTTGTTTGCTAACCTTTATTTGTCTTGCTCTACCACACACTGACTCACTAATCAAGCAGCGCATTCAGCTACAACCATTACCACAACAGTAATCTTGGTTTTATACTTTTTTTAACAACATTCTCGCTGTTTTCCATTGTGTAAATAGAGGCCTTTTTACTGTAGAGGATTCAATCAGGAAGACTTGTGTTTTGTACAAGGTCTTTTTTAGTGTGATGGTAACTGTGGTAAAAGTCAGTCTTTCAGAGCCCCAAAGTATCAATGAAGCGCTGCGAGGAGAGAGGAGGCCAGTGCTGACGACACGGCAAACACGCTGGTAGAAAGATGAGTAAAAGAGCTGAGGACCATTTTTAAACACTAATGTTTTAGTTTTGTTCATATCCAAGGACATTTAAAACATGAATATGATTTTTGGCAGGATTCAGAACAAATGCATGCTGGTGGATGACATTGAGTTATCACTTAAGCCTGAACGAGAACAGATTTTCGTGATGCAGTCAGTTTGGTGAATCATACACTCTCATAATGTTGATTATTTAAAATGGGATGGATAAATAAAGTAACCTTACAAAATGGTCACACCGGGAAAGCAAAAATGGCCATGAACTAACATAAGGCTTTTGTTGAATGTTGGGCTTTTTGATGAGATTTTTACGCTAAAATAATCATAATCATAATGGGAGTTCTTAACTACGTAAGTTTTCTGGTAGAGGACCCAGCACCTGCTTGTCTTCATGATATTCTTCTTTTTCCTGGGATGTTTCATATGGCATCTCCATGGTTACAGATGTGACTTCATCAAATTACAGGTCAGATCTTACCAGAGGTGACCTTGCTCCAGGAGAATACATGTCTTTCAAGGTACTTTTACCTATAGATTGGAATAATCTTTAATTGAATTAGGGCTGTCGTGATAATCTCAATATTGTAATATCACAGTAAGATCGATCACTCTGCACAAGGGCTCAGGTGACCGCGGTAACTGTATTTTGCATTTTAATGAGGCTCTGTGCACATGCCCGCTGTAATTTTACTATTCAACTATGAACCAATTCGTGTGTTTGCGCAGGGTCTAAGCGGAGAGAAGACGCTGGGAATACGATTGGACGCTGGGAATACGTATTGGGAGTATTGGAGTATAGTCTGCCCCTTTAAGAAAAGCCATGTCTGTGGTAAAGCTAAATGCTAACGCGTCCCTTCAGTCATCTGTGTCGAACAGACGAGGGTTTACCGTGGGTGTATGGGCTTTAAAGGCATACTTCCTGGAGGAGCAGCAGACTTCAATGCATATCCACTCATCGGGTAGCGTTAAAAAATCATGTGAAGTTTGGCTCAGCCCTCGATAACCTTGCTCTGCCGACAGTTCTTCAATAAGCGCTCCACCCCACATGAATTTTGAGCAGGACAGAAATATAACAATAACATAATAATATATCCTCGTAAATCGTCTCTAAAACCACATGTAGTGAACAAAAGTGGCTATTTCTGACATGTGCACGCGTGTTTCTGTCACTTGTGCCTGGCTATTTTTTTATATAGTGATTTTTCAAGTACAACCCCAATTTGCATTAACATCCCCAAGATAAGCACATGGCAGACTCTCCACCAGAAAAGTTACATAGTGGCCTTTTAAATAATATTGCTTTTTGTTCATTTCCCAAAGCCTCCATATAATGAGTAAACAGCTGAAGGCCAAATGCGGAAGACAGGAGCTGTATTTGAGTTGTATTAGCCAAATAACATCACGTCTATCATCCCCCAAAGTTATATTCTGGTCGCTATTCATGTTTTACTGTTCTGGAAACGTCTTCTACCAGACACGAGATTTGGGACAGCCAAGTTCCAAATTTCACTATTTTGTGGAATAACTTTTCTTCAAAATCATCGCCACATGTCTAATAACACTTTTCCTTGTTGGCTAAGTGGAGCGTAACAGCCTAAAGACAAAGATTAAGCACAGTGGGCTATTGTGGTGAAGGAACCCCATTCTTCACTGTAGTGGGCATGTTTTTCTATTAATAAAAGGGTGGGACAGCTGAGGAATTTGTTCAAGCAAGCAAAATGTTCTACCACTCTTTTGGCAGGCATGGCATCTCTCTTATTTCGATGTATTTTTGCAAACTGCGGGTTGAGGTATTGCTATGTTCTGCAGAAAAAAGACAAGACAACAAGCTGCTCCTCATTATTTACTGTCATTGGGGTTGTCGGAGCATGATGTTGGAGACGTAACTAGGAGCCACACTGCTGACTAAAGCAGACATGGTGGTGCACTCTCTGCCAAGGTCCTGTCAATAACCAGACCACAACTTAAAATGGGACTTGGCTTTTTGAACTGCGGTGAGATACAACAGGGAGAGAATCAGATATACTGCATGCAGCAACCCGAAAATAGGATTATAATGGCACAGGCTTACTGTTTGAAATGTACATGTAATAAGCATTTTTCAGTGGATTGATTGTGCATAAGATGTCTTAAGTTTATTTTGGAGCGTGATAGGATTGTTAAGTGTGATGTTGGTTAACTCTAACAAGGTTATAAGTGTGACAAAGTATATCAGGTTGAGGTAAGAAGCTATGCAAGGGCTGAGCTAGCGTAGCGCGTGACCGCCAGTTAGTGAGATATAAACACTAATCCAAGGGTGTCCCAAACTATGGCCCGGGGGCCAAAGTGGCCCTCAGATGAATTTTTATTGGCCCTCATGCCTTCAGTTGAACTGGCCCAATTGATCATAATAAGTACTTTTTACAGCAAATTTGAGCAACCCCTACCGATATAACCTAAATAACATCACATTTAATTGTTCATATCAGACCTAATATTCAGTGACATGTGGTCAGGGGAGGCAGGTGAGACCGTGCCTCACCTGTCATCACAGAGAAAAAATAAATTAAATGATTATATTTATCAAATGACTTGTACTATAAAGTTATTTTCGATTTAACTTTGCAATTTTAATATTTTTTTTATTCAATATCACTGAATTCTTACATTTACCGCTGAAATACTGAAAAGAGACGTGCCGGGTGAGGCACCAGCCGTTCGTGCCTCACATGGCCTGACTGTGCTGTAGTTCAGCAGTGATAGCTGCTGCTTTAAGCAGCTGTGAAAAGGCGCCAGATGAGGCATGTAGTTACCTGGCCTCATGGTAGGGGGCACTCGTGAGCCCAAAAAAAAAAAAATAAAAAAAAAAAAAAAATTTAAGTTTGAAAGTTAAATAGAAAATAACTTTATAAATGTGATGTTATTTAGGTTATATCGGTAGGATTGCTCAAATTTGCTGTAAAACAAGTACTTATTATGGGACAAAAGACTCGCTCTTTTCAAACAGAAGAGTGGTACGAAATGGTAAGTAAGAAATTTAATTACTTCAATCCACTGAAACTGGGGGAACCAGAATAAGGATAAAAACAATACAAAAACCAGTTTGCTTTTTATTTTATGTTACTATTAGAGCTATTTCATACGGACTTCGGAACTTTTATTTTGAAATTCTTTTTTTATTCTGGCCCCAAGTCACTGGAAGAGAAACTGACCCGGGGCCAAATGTACTGACACCTGGTTTATATTTTTGTAAATCTGATTGTGATTGTGATGTGCCTCACCAGCCATGAATATTTCAAGCCTTATTTAAAGTATGCTAAATGCACCCATCTAATTATCCACTGTATTGTCCACTGGTCTGTGGCCCTCCGTGTCGAATATTTTTCAAGATATGGCCCTCAGTGAAAAGAGTTTGGGCAGCCCTGCACTAATCCTGTGTTAAAATAGATTATTACTACATTATTTACATATTTGATACAAAATTGCTTTTTTCTTTTTTTTTAAATAAATTATCATTATAGAGGAATGTATCTCAACTACAGTCGTTAATGTAATGCAGTTGAACAAATTCAACCAGGGCAAGCTTCTGTTTAAAGATCCCATTAGGGAAAGACAATGACAATGCAGTTAAGGAAGAGTATGATATCTCTATGTGGAGCCTAAAGGGGTCTCAAGTATAAGAGGAGATTAAGAGAAATGGTAGAATAATGGAGGGGAGAGGGGGACGGCTTGAGGGACACCAGTTCTTTTAACTTAACATTGAGATTTAGAGCACTTAAGATTAGTTGTGTTTTAATTCTTGGTTTTCCCCATCACCTTATAAAATGTATGAATGTATTAAATATGGATTGTTTAAAACCTTTAGAAATACAGTGCCAGCACAATACGGTTTGACCTTTTTGTTTTGTTGTTTAGCTTGACCTTGCTAATTCCTCCCATAAAGCAGGCCAGGGTGTGCATGTCTTGCGCGCTAATCGCATTGGTCTAATTCTCCTTAGCTAGCCTTCTCCGCCATGTCTCCTCTATTGTCTTAACCCCACATGGCTCACTTTAATCACTGCCTGGCTAGCATGATGGCCTTTGCCCGCACACGCTGATCTCAGGCCTAACGCGCAGGTCTGGGTGCTTCCAGTCCACTGCCCATTCATCACCTAGACACAGGCTAATGCCCAAAGCCACTGCTGTGTCTGCTGGGACACTACAACTCTCGCTACCACTGCAGCCAGAGCAGAGCCAGCAGATTTGTGATGATCAATAAGCATTATTAGTGGTAATGTACTTATTAGAAGGGTAGAGGGTGGAGCAATGGGATTGGAGAGGAAATTAATACAAATGGTGCAGAAGATGTTGGAAGATGTTTTTTGCAGGACTTTAACCTTTCAGTGTCTTATATTTGTATTTGCGAAGAAGAAATAAAACCGCTACAGGGCTGGCACTGAGTTGTTCTGTCAGCTGCTACTGTTATAAAGAGAATAGAATAGTTTTTGGATCCTGGTATAACTGTTTTTAAGGGAAACCTTTCTTCCAGATATAGCTGACTGCACCACATTAAAGTAACAATTGGCGATCAGTTTAGTAAAATGTAATAATGATGGCAAATGTTTTAGCCCTGTTTAGGGTCCACTTGTTATAACTTAAATAAAATTGCCTATAAGGTCATATTTTGTGTTGTAGAATCACTGTATTTATAACATAACCTTTTTCCAGTGCATTTCACAAGTGCCGAAAAGGTATCCGCAGGTTAAGACACACACTCTTGTCATGTGTGTCTGTTTGAAACCGAGGCCACATGGAGCCATCTGCTGTCACTCCTCCTGCCGCCCCTCTCACCTGCTCCTCCCCTCTGGGCTCCACAGGAATACCTAATGGCACTGCCCTCGGTGTCTGTATTGTATTGTGAATTCCAGCTCTGCCTTGTCTCTAGTCATTGGTATGCAGAGTGCGGGCCATGTGGAGCGGATGTGCCGGGCAGAATCGACATGTACAGGCTTACTGAAATACTCCCCTCATTCTCCTGGTAATTGCTCTTCACTCTTAGGTCCTACATTCATGCTGCTCCCATCTTCACTTGACTACACTGTGTCTTTCAGTCTCTTTCCGTGTTCTCTCTCGCCTGTCTTCTCTCAGGTCCTCTCTGGTACTCCCACATGTCTTCTCTCAGGTTCACTCTTTCACCGTCTTCTCTCAGGTCCTCTCGGGTACTCTCGCCTGTCTTCTCTCAGGTCCTCTCTGATACACTCTCACCTCCTTGCACTAGCCATATTTCTTTTCCCTGATTCAATTTGTCTGACATAGCTTCCTTTGCATTTTTGTTTTCGTTATCTTTCTAGACAGATATGGCTCTGAGCCCATCTTTTTGTCACTTGTAAGATTGGAGAAAAGTTGTTTTTTTTTGCTTGAATGTTCCACAATATAGCATGCATCTATCTCCGTGGCAGTGACGTGCGGTGAGGTTCATGGCGGGTGAGGCACTGATGTCGTCACAATCAGATTTACAAACATATAAACCAGGTGTCGGTACATTTGGCCCCGGGTTCTCTCCCAGTGACTTAGGGCCAGAATAAAAAAGAATTTCAAAATAAAAGTTCCGAAGTCCGTATGAAATAGCTCTAATAGTATGAAATAAAAAGCAAGGTGAGGCACTGCCTCATCTGACCGCATGTCACTGCTCCGTGGAGACGTGCAGGTGACACCAGCAGGACAATTTAGCTGTCAGATCTGTGGAGAGTCAACTCCACTCACAGTAAGAATGCTTAAGTAAGTCTTTTGTATTTTTGAGATATTCATAGCTTAATACTGTGGGATATTAAAGGGAAAGCAATAACATCTCTGTGTAAACAAGCCAGTAGTGGACCCTCCACCAGAAAAAAAAATGACATAGTGCAGTGTATCTCTAGTCCTACTGTAGTTGTAACTTGCAAATTTTAGTTTTACAGTATTATATATTCAATTATTGAAAGTTTGTGTTGCTATCATCTATAGTACAGTGAACAGTAAAGAGTAACTATTTGTAATTTTGCTATATTTATAAAAATATTTACAGTATAAACTGGACTTTTGTCATCCTTTCTGTACATACATGCTGTACATACATGTGGCACACCCCTCTCTCCTTTCTTCATTACATCGTGTCTTTCAATCTCACCACTTGTTCCCTGTTCCTCTTCTAGTCTGTCTCTCTGCTCATCCTCTTTTACCATACCCCTGATATATCTCTCCCGATCCCCTTTATCTCCCAGAGCTTCCTGCTCTTTGTCCTCTACATTATCATTCTGTACAGACATAGCCCACTGTCCCTCTTTGTCACCTGTACGATTGGCCGGGGGTGTACCGGAGGTACCATCACGACTCTCATGAATAGGTTATGCGGATGTCACTGACTCTGCTGCACCTCATAAATACATATCTTATTACCTGCCTTCTCTGTGGTCTTTCCTTATGCCTAACTAGCTGTCTTTTTTAAAATATCAGATTTTTTTTCCAGTGCAGAAATATATGCAAATCACATGATCACATCTCCATTTTCAGTGTTCTGAGCATGGTGATGAAAACTTCTTAACACTACAGGGCATTTTTACTCACAGACCCCCTCCATCAGTGGCAGTAAATCATAGTTTGCATAAATATTATTATACTATGATGCTACTGCAATATTAAGCGAGGATTTCTCACATTATGTGTCAAACACATACCTGCTGACTGAGTGTGGAGTGTGTCGATCCTGTGTCAGTCTGTTTGAAGTTTTAAAAAGGATGTGAGCACACCTGTTTAAAGTTCATAACTTTTACATATTATTTTTTACTGGTGGAATTTAACTTCCTTTCCAGTAGGGCTAGGCGATTTAGCCCAGGGGAGCTGATGACCTTGATCCAAAATGTATATTATATATATATTAATTATATTATATATTATATTACATTATGTTATATTATTATGTATTATCTTAAATTTTTTGTCAGTCAAATGGGTATACCAAAATTAAGCAACGAGCAATGACACGTTTTGCCTTTTACATAAAGGTGCGGACAACAAAAAAATGTAAATAATATCTAAGTTATCCTGTCTTACAAAAGTTTTAGAAAAGTTAGTTGCAAATCAAGTTACAATTATCTGTCTTATCTTATCAGTCAGGCTTCAGAAAAGGTCATAGTACTGCAACCACAAAACTTTTTAAATGACATTTTCACAGCCCTTTGTTGACAAACAGGATTGTGTAGCTCTGTTTATTGATTTAACTAAAGCTTTTGATTCAGTAGATCAGAAAATCCTCTTGAAGCACCTGAAACATATTGGATTTGACAATGCTATATGTCATTTGTTTTCAAAATTATCTTTCAAACAGAATCCAGGCAGCTGTAGCTGATGGGTTTAAAACACATTTTCAACTTTAAGCCAAAAGGGGTGCCTCAAAATCAATTTTGCGACCATTTCTTTTTACTATATTCATTAATTTGATTAGTTGCAATTTAACAAAAGGCCTCACTTTAAATACAAGCTCTCATGACTGCCTATGTCTAAAAACTGACTACATTAGAACTGAAAAGAGGGGATTTTTTTTTTTTTTTTTTTTTTCCTATTTGTGTTGTCCCAAAAGTGCAAAACATTTCGAGGACATCCAACACTGGATACATCGGTGCCACTAATACATTTTAATCTGGTGTGATAAACATTTTATAATGACATATGTACCTGTTTTTAATGTTTTAAAATGGACCTACAACACCTACTGCAGTTATTTGTTTTGCTTGTTTTTGCTTGTATTGTAAGAAGACACTCGTGAAGAGAGTCTGGTGCTCTGGTACATTGGGCTCCCCCTATATAAGTAAAGATAAATGAAAAATGAAAACAGTAGTATTTGCATTGGAGATGAGAAGCACTGTGTAACTCATCTTTCTATTTCTGTATCTACAATATGAGTGCCTTAAGCAAACTCCTGTTGCAGCTGGCAAAGCGGGATCCACTTCTCGTAAGCCTTCATCTTAGCTACCTGTGTTCTTCTATGCTCTGTCTATAGCGTTTGCACCGTGCACTCAACGGCAGGCATTTTTCAATTGTATTTTCTCAGGCTGTTCGTGTTCTTGGACTTTTGGCAGTCCCAGAGAGAGAGGGAACCTTGTACACACCCAATCGTGATGTGTATCTTGCAACTTACAAGCCCTGTGCATCTGATACTCGGTGTTCTGAACTTTCTTGTAAGTCATGGAGAAAAGTGTAGAGTTGGCTTCCACTGAGGGTTTCCCGGGGCAGGCAGGAAGTGACCTTTTGACCCTGTAATCAGTGGAGGACCATGCCGAGACAGGATAAGGTGAAGGCGAAGGGAGTGGAGAGGGTGGAGATGTAAGTTATTTAGATTTTAGGGAAGATTAAATATGGTTTTTGATGTGTGACTGTAACACTGAAGCTGCAGGCGCTTGATACTTTTTGGCAAATTCTAAAAGTTTAGTTAGTGACTATAGTAAGTAAATATGAGGTGTCTTTATGCATATGATATCAATACTAATATGTAACATGTCGATGCTATGTACTTACTTTTTACCCACAGAGAAGACAACTTTGGTTTAGATCTAATTCCAGAGCAATACACATTCACCACAGCTGTTCATTTTTGTGAGGACTTTCTAAATCCTAAAGCCCGTGACCATAGAAGAGCGTATAAGGCTCGTGCTCCCTGCGGTGAATAAGACAGTGTTAGTGATGCATCATTTAGGAGCTGCAGAGGGATGTTGTGAGACTGTCAATGTTGAAGGAATACTTTTATGTAGACCCTTTAAAATCATCTGAATGTTCACAAGGCTGGAATGGAGACGACTGAAGGCAAAAATGAAGCAGGCATAGTATATTTTCAATGATAACTGATGAACAGGTCTAAATGCTAATGGTTTTTAAAACACTTTATAATAAAAAATTTACTATTCTGAATTACCCAGGGTACAAATGTAAGTTTGCTTCTCTGTTAAGGATAGAAAAAATACTGTTTTCTTAGCTCAAAATAGTATTTTAGCTTGACAATAAGTACAATTTAAGGTGAAATATGTACTATATCTGTAGATGTAATGAGAAACTTTAGCAGGCTCGGCAGTTCTGCAAGTATTTGTCCAGTAAAACCTAAAATTGCATTCTTTCTTTGTCCAAAATGCTTGTGTCAGTCATAATCTCTTCTCCTCTCTTAAATAAACAATGTATATCAGACTATATTGTAAAAGTGTCCCAAACCAACTTAATGTTTTCATATTGTGATATTTTGTGGTTAATCCTTGTTTCTCCATTGAAATCACATTGTTTCACTTACTTTTGCCTACCAGATCGTCTACATTACTCTGCATGTAACCCAGATTTAGATTCAATATGATCTGGGTTTTGCTGCCGATACGGTTGTTCAGCCGACCCGCTGTCTGCCTGTCCATCAGTGCACGGCCTTGTGGGTAAAAAGCCACTAGATGTCAGAGAGCATAGATCTGCCGTGCGCCCGCAGTCATCCAGATGGTCCGACGCCCAAAAACACAGTTTGACGAGGCTTTGTCCAATGATGCGTGTAAGCCACATGACCACCGCTGAGATCATGTGACCTTGTGTCCCACTGCCCTGTCTGCACCCTCCCATGCAGTCCCGGCTGTCCAGCAACACGGTGATAAGTAGCTTTCAGTAACTGCCACTACAAAAAGCACAAAATTGAGTTGAATGTAAATATAATAACAATATTTTTCCTTGAATACACAAAAATAAAGTCTACTGGGCAGAAGTCTGGCAGAGAATGTACATTTTAAATACCCTCAAACTGGTGTGAAATACAATCTTCTGACCGCACCAGTCCTGTTATGCTGCACCTTTTGAACCTAATTTATCTTGTATATTAAACTACTGTGCCCTCTCCGCACTTAATCTGCCCCACGGGATAAAAAAAAAAAAAAGAAAAGCTATTTGATTGATTGATTATGACAAAGGTCAGTTTGATGTTGAAGTTCATGTGATTATTATTGCATGCATGAAGTAACACATGAAAGCACTCCATTAGCATTGTTTTTATAGTGATGGGCGATATTAGTGACACCAAATAATCCTGACACCGATATCACATTATCAATCTGTTACCCTTGAGCTCCTCTACTATTATTAACAATTTACTTTGGACATTATGTGCACAAAACTGATATAAAAACAATGTATTTAAGGGTGACCATGGATCCATTGACCCACAGGTTGGTGTTGTGATTAAAGCTCTCGCAGATGAATGCCGTCGTTGTGTCCTTGGGTAAGGCACTTAATCCACCTCGACCTCAGTGTCTGCATACACTGGTGTGTGAATGGGTGAATGGTTCCTTGACATAAAGCGCTTTGAATGTCTTGAGCGTGGAAAAGCGCTGTATAAAAATGCGTTTACCGTTTTACTTTGTGTGCAAGGACTACAGATGAAAACTAGCCTCCCTTTCTAATCCTGTTACTTTTACGGCAATTAGGATTATGTACTCCGTCCCTGTTAAACTAGAAACTGACTAGATTGGATTAGATGACATATTTTCTGCATATACTTTTCAACACGGCATCGATATTGAAAATATTGATCGTTTTGTATTGATCCGCTCCTGACTTTTATATAGCGTTTCATACATGGCTCTGAAGACCCGCTTACTGGTTGAAGTACAGTTGTCCCTCGCTATATCACGGTTCACCTTTCGTGGCCTCGCTGTTTGGCAGATTTGGTTTCGCATTCTGTTCTGCGTCCTGATTGGCTGAGGGACTGTAGACCATTGTCCATCAGTCTCCTCCGTGTCGTGTCTCCTGTACAGGACAGAATGCGTTCAGCCAAATTTACATAAATGCTTGATCGCAGTGTGACTCTTAAGTGCTGTATGTTTGAAAGTTTTCTCCCGAGACGAAACAGCCCACAAGAGACCCACTTAAGACTACGGTACTGAGGATCGAGGACGGGCTGGTGTCTGATGGATGGGCAGAGGAAAAAAACGTGTGAAAAAGAGTGTGAAAGAGAAAGAGGAGGAGTGGAGCGTGGAGCTGTGGGGCGGAGCCTGCCTGCTGCCTGTCCCCATAGGAACAGCTGCCTCTCCGAGTGGAACAGATGCACGTCCATAGAGAGGGGGGGGGGGGGGTAGTACCACAATCTGACAAGTGCTTTTGGTCTTGTTCTTATTCAGATTTCAGCCCAATAAAAAATCCATATATTTGTGTCACTTGGCAAATGCGGAAAATGTAATCCAAAAATGAAAACTAGATACAATCGCTGCAAAGTCGTCTGCATCTTTTATCGGTCTAAGACAAGAGCTTTTTTTGCCTGCGTCCCTGGTGGTTATAATGCGTTTAGTTTGGATTGGATCAGATGGAGCCTTGTGTGACAGTAAGAGATGTCTTTAATTACTGCGGGGCAATGTTTACCTCCCAAAGGCGCCTAATAGATTGCTCTGGTTGTTAGGCCTGTCTCATTCATAGGATTAGATTCCAGATGGATTAGAGAGACGGCAAAGAAATCAATTGTTTTTTTTATTCAAGGAAGGCATTCACTTAAAAAAAAAAAAAAAAAAGTGTGGGCAGTGTTTTTGACCGAAAATGAGCTTAAACAAACTTATTTAAAGTATTTGAAGGCAAGGCAAGTTTATTTGTATAGCACAATTTATGGCACAAAGCAATTCAAAGTGCTTTACGGGATAAGAAAGGATGAAATCTCCAAAAATCCTGGCCTGGTCCCTCTGTCAAATTTAGAAACCATTGTGGCTTGCATGTCAAAAAAGTTTGCCCACCCCTGTTACAGACCATTATAGCTCGCCTAGACTTAAAAAAAAAAAAAAAAAAAAAAAATGCCATAAAAATCATGTTAAAGTAAGTATCAGCATGTACTGCATTTTTTCACACCTTTACCTCTATCTTACATCGTTATTTTTCTTTGATGCATCAAAATAACTGACTGGGAGGCACAATCAGAGACCGGTGATAGCATCCAACGCTAAAGGGGTAAAAGCAAGGGTGTCCGAACTTTTCTCATTAAGGGCCAAATGTAAAAACACAGAGCGAAGCTGAGGGGACAATTTAGGGCGTGGATTAGACTGGTCACCAATACAGTGAATACTTCAATCTGCATATTAAGTTAGACTGAATCTCTAAACTTTTATTGGGATTTTTATTTAATATGGGCCAATCACCGGAAGTTAGAGGCGCCAAGAAAAAAAAATGTATCTGATTTGTCCTGGGCCACAGTTTGGGGCATGCCTGGGGTTAAAGCAGTATACCTTTTCCATTATGACATCTGATCTGTTTTTAACCAAAACCAGTGAATACATTTTCTATACTCTTTTCCTACATGTCCTGTATTAACCAGCCATGGCACGTGTTGGGGATAAACACGTCATCAAACGTCTAGAACCCGCTATGAATATTTTCCGCCATATCTCCGCTCTGTCAAATCCAGAAGACAATTGTAATCAAAATTCCCATAATGTCAAACCGCAGACAGCAAAATCAATGTACCCATAACACAAGAGCGATTCCATCAAGATAAAGATGCAGTATTTGCCTGTATGTGGTGCATATCTGCCTGACGGTAAATATATAGGAATGCTGTGTTGTTGAATGCCGTTGCATTTCCCATGTTTGGTTAACATCTCTCTCAACGTTCCACTGCTAACCTACTTTCCACTGCGCAACTCGCTCACTTTCGGGGTTCCTGTAAAGGGTACGGTAAGTAGTATATCCGTGGCGCCTGATACTTTGTCTGTGTATAGGAGGTGTGTGCGTTTTTCGCCACTGTATGCAAATTATCCTTTCATTAATTTGACACGTCGGGAAATTAGCTTGTTTCGCGGCTTAGGTACTTAAGCTAAATTGTAGTGCTATTGGGGTAATCCAGAGATTTGAAAGGGCTTCAGAGGACGAGGCTTTCTGGGGATCCTAACCAGTTCAATGAAACCCAGGGTGACTTTGTGAGCGTGATTATGTTGTTCAAGGTTATTAACTGGCTTTTGCTGTGGATATTTATTTCCGCTATTCACTGGCACGACAATAGATGTTCGGAATTAGGAACGCTAATTTTATCGTGTTTGAAAGGGACAGTATAGAAGCATGTATCACAAATTGTTGAACCTACGTCAACGAAGTAAGGAAAACAGTAAAATTCAACATATTTTGTGATAGCTTGTGCATAATTATCCTTTTGTAGGAGCCGAATCTTTGAAATTCGGTTCACGTCAAAGGCCGTTTCAAAAGACGGGCTCTTTTACTATGTTACTTATCTGTACTGGAGGCAATGTGAGAACTCGTTTATCCACAAAATAATACAGAAGAAACGGCTCTGATGGCTCAAAATGGTTGAAACTAACATGGGGAGTGTTGTTCACACTGTGGAATGATGATCTAAAATACAGGGTGGCCCAAAAGTCACT